>DWPT01001752.1:0-17742 GCA_018251895.1 Agathymus mariae mariae
GTCATGCTGGTTTGATAAGAAACTGCTCACATCAGTGAAACTGATTGATGCAAAAATACCCGTAGCAGTGACGAAAGGCGAACCAGAGGAACATGATGGACACCGCTATGAGCCCGGGCCACTCACCATCAACAAGGCCAAACTACTGAAAGATTTATTTTTGGTTTTGATTCTAATGGAGTTACGTTTTCCGTTTATTACAAGTCTCAATTACGAGAGAAATTGCTCGGTCCCTTAAATTTCGTTATAAAGAGTTTTCACTGTGTCTAAATGCATCAATACAAATCTAAACACAAAAAAATTATATGTCTAAATATTACCGTCAGTGTGTGAGTTACGATGTAACTAACAGGATTTTAAACAAATAGTGTGCCATAAACCAAATATGCCTATAATCACCTGCGTTATAAGAGTACATTCGGATCAGAGAGCACAATGACCACTCGTTAATAATAGCTATGCGGCAGATAGTGCATAACCGAATATAATTATTAGTTTATTATTGCGTCTTTTTTTAATAATCTTTTATACTGTTACGAAGGTTCTCGAACGGTCGACCGAAAGGAGGGGCACAGTGTTACGAAGGTTCGGCCGCAAAACCATAGAGGCCGTAAAAAAACCCAGGTAGTGTTAACATCTACTCGAACATATTAGGCGATACCCGATACCATGGGCAATAGGGCGAATGTGGCGTACACGTCGTCTTCACTCGAATCTCTATTGTTCTATTAATTTCCGGAATTCTTTTGATTCAACATGAAAGGCGTAGAAAATTCTGGCAGGTTTGGAAATCGATATGAATAACGGGCAGGACCGTCCGCGGGTCATTGGGACTTCGAATACGAAAGCGAAGAGTTTACTTTCTACGAAGCGAAATACTTGAGAACAACTAGTGGGACTGCCAGTGCTGAAGTGAAGTCTTTATATAAATATTAGTTCTGCGTTTTCACGAGCCTGTGTATTCTGATTACTTTGTGATGGGTGTTTATATATCTCAACCCACAATTATTGTATTGTTTTTTTTTTACGTTTTTATGGTGGTCTTACGTAATAAATATTCCAAGGAATATTATAGGTTAAATAGGTATTAAGTTGTTAAGGACTAGAGTTATAATAGAAGAATATTCTGTCCGTCTTCTCATTACCATACATTACTCATAGGCTAACAGAAAGACATTCATCGAAGACCTCAACTACCTAATCATAATCTAAGATTCTGAACTCTCATGATCAGGATATAAGATATTGTTTAAATTAATAAGCAACATTAAGCATCTAATAAAAACTCTCGGGTTGTATTTAAAAAAAATAAACGAGGTTGAAGACGACGCTAGAGTTAAAAGGATTAGAATAGATCCGCCGTACAATAAAAAAATTGAGCCTTAATTATTGATCTAGGCCAAACTCCTTTCGTTAAATTTGACAAATCACAACAAAATGGCGGTAAAGTCCTTTCCATTACATGCCACTGCTTCACGATCCCACGTAATCGATTACTAAAGTTCTCCTTAAATTGTCTATGATTTACACTCACCTCTAACAAGTGTAGTTTCAGTAGCAGTTTTATGCTGCATCTCCATCAGTTCTACCATATGCAGATCGACTGGCTTATCAGGAGTGCGAATTGCGAGAACAGCATCCACACAAGCTTCGGTCAAGACATCGGCTAAGCTACTATGCACCTATGGTGTTAAATAAATGTTATCTACTGGTTTTAGTCACATTATATTACTGGAGGTGTTGTTGAACACAATGAATAGACTCACAGTAACATGTCTATTCTGAAATATTTTAATGTTTGGTCAAGTCCAATAGTCCTCATATGGATTCCACTTTTTGAACTATTACATGACTATATGAAATATAAATCAGATTAATGTAAAACACAATTTTACCTTAGTTTTTAATGATGTTCGAGCAACATCAAGCAAGTTTTCTCTTTTAATTTCAATGGGAATTTTAAGTGATTCAAGCACTTCCAATGCCTTAATACGAGCAACATCAAAGCCCTCAGTGATGATTCTTGGATGAAGACCTGTAAATATTATTTAATTATACATATTTCTTGTTACATTACATAGTATAGCATATGTTACTGTCAAAAATAAGTTGCTAAGCCATATTGACAATTCAAGATTTTGTTAAATAATGTAAGTTCAAAGTAATTTTAAAACATAAAATTGAGGATATTTTTCACTAGAAACCCCGACTGACGGTCATAAGAAATGTCCTTCTAGATATTATTAATTGTAATTAAAATGATCTGTGCAAGGATGTTTGCTAATTCAAACTGAATTACCGAATATTTATATGTTCTTAAATACCATGATAATTTAATAAAAACAATAATAACTGCATGTATGGTATCAGTGTATATGGACTATTTGAATGCCACTGGCAACTTCACCCCATTGGCTAGTACAGTTACGCAAGCAACCAATAAGTTATCGGCGACAAACAGATATCTTGCCAAGTTGACCAATATGAGGGAGAAATACCGGTTTAGCATAATATTACAATAAACTATAAAACAACATTGTCTTTTGAAAAAGTATAAAATAAGTTATAGAAGACATTTTAAGTCCTTTGAAAGTTAGTAACAAACAATAGTGTCTGATAAAAATTAGTAACAATTTTTTTGCTGCAAGTATATTTTATACACTACACATACTATTTATTGCTAATATAAGAATCATAGGCTTAATCCATAGCCCTTACTATATCCTATGTCATTGTATTGAATTCTTCTATGTAATTGCATAGTTAAATGTAATTTCTGTTTCATATTTCCATAATTCAAAATCTGACATACCACAAAAAGGAATCAAAGCTAAATAAAATATTTCTATAAGACATGATATCATTATTTTTACCTTCGCTGATATAAATATCGGCTTGCTTCAGTAACTCCCCAATGAGAAGCACAGTGGAGGTAGTACCATCTCCTGTGGAGTCATCTTGTGCAGTAGAAGCTCGTGCAATCAGAGAGGCAGTAGGATGCTGTATCTGCATCTCGTGCAGCAGCACATTACCATCCTTGGTGATCTTTATATCCCCCGCACCAGACACCAACCTTTGAAAATCAATTTGCAAAATTAAAAAGTTTTACACATATTAAGATTTGATTACAACATAATTAGCTTTATATATTGTTACTCATAAGCTGACAGTTTATTAAATGACTTTCTGTATAATCAATTTATAAATTTTTTATCACACATCAACTCATTCTAATATTATTAGTTGTATTTATATATTGTGAGAGACACTACAATATGGCAAGTTACTTATCTACATGTAGATTGTACACCATAATATTTTTTTTTATATTATTATAAGAATAAAATTTTACATTTGTCAAGTTAATATTTTTTTAATATATAAAGCATATTTAAATATGTTATGGTCCATGTATTGGACAAAAATGGACTGATTGTGGTCATGTTCACATTATTACATACAACTCTGGGAGTTATATCAAAGTTCGAGAAACACAATTAGCTATTTGTATTTCACATAGCCATTCAAATAAAAAAATATATATAATATATGATATTAAGTCTATTAAATTTGAGGAATTAAATTATGATTATTATTATTAAGAAGAAATGAAAAGAAAATATAAATTTTCGTTTGAGAGGTTATCCTGTTAAGTCCTACTTAAACTTAAAGAAAAAATACTACCAAAAGGGGTGGTAAACGGGATATAAAACCACGCAATTCACCTTCTTCAAATTAAAGTCGATTCTATTTACGCTATTTACTTGTATTCAAATTCAAATAAGTTTTGTTGGCAGAATTCGCCTATTTAAGATACTGTCATAATTTTACTTTGTATGACAAAATCAAATCTTTTTCAAATGAAGAAAAATTATATTCTCATCCGGTTTAGGTTCCCAATGAGTAACGAGTGTAATGACACATGAATTAAAAGTTGCTATTTTTAATGGATTTATGTATTTATTTGCTACGAACTTTATGTAAGATAGAGAAACCCTTTGAAAATTACCCTTTACATTAAATTTTAACGACAACAAAACGGTATTTGATGTGAATGCTTACATTTTCATAGTCCCTTTGGGCCCGAGGTTAGTCCTCATTACATCTTGAATACCTTTGGCAGCAGAAATATTGACGGCTAGAGCTTGTGCGGCCCTTGCAAACTCAGCTTTAGGATTCAACAAACTAATCGCGGCCATTCTGAAACGTAACTAATTATCTATAATAGAATTTTTACGGAATAAAAAATTAGCGTAATGCTATTAACCACACACGTTAACGAGCGTGAGATGAGTACCATAAACAAGCTAGAAACATTCACAAAGTAAAGGATGCGTATAGAGTACAAATTAGGCATAGGCAAATAGTAGAACAGACGAGTAGACGACTGATTAGTGTTGAAAAAAAAAAGTGAGATAAATGTGTACTGATGTAATTGAGCATTGGGTGATTAATTCTTCGTCAGGTACCTTATTATTACTACGCTACTACTAGGTTCTATATCTATGGTTCACAGATTTCAAAATCTCAATGAAGCGCACAAACGAATTATAAATTATTTTAAATCTTTCAGCACTAAATATATCAAAATCACCTACAAAACAGTTAGATAATAACATTAATAAACTATGAGCTGTGCTTGTTTGAATGCAAATAATGAAAAATAAGTGGTAAAATTTAATATCTCGTACTTTAATAAATGTATCATATTAACAAAATGCATCTGCATCATATTTACACTTTTTAGACGATATTTTAATCACTTTGAGTCTTTTACAGAAGAGCAAGTTATATTTGTATGTAAAATACTTGCAATCAAAAAAATGCAATTCCTAGAAGCAATCTCATCATAAGTCATTAACATCGCGAAATACAGCAGACTGTCTCTTCTCTTTGATGATGATGATGATGATGATGAACACTGTTTGAGGACTCATCACAAGACATTTTTATTATTATATCATTCAGAATCTCGAGTCTAGGAAAGTTGCAATCAAGTAGTTGGAGTCTTTTTTTTATGGTAATAGCCAACAAACGAGCAGACGAGCCACCTGATGGTAAGCGGTTATCGTCGCCCAAGGACATCAGCAAGACCAAAGGTATCACTGATGCGTTGTCGGCCAGGAAATGAGAAAGTAATAAAGAAGGTACTGGCTCTCAAGCCTTCAGCCGGAACACGGCGAGTCGTTTGGCGGCTGACTTAAGCAGGAGGATGGTAGCTAGTCAGGCAGGCTTCACGGAAAGATAATAATACCAATATCAATATTAACGACTTAATAATAATATTAATAATATAATCTTTACGCAAAGCCCTACCACCAAGCAGGCTGACATCTGTCGCCTCTTACGACACCCTGTTCTGCCAGCGTGGGATTGGGGGCAGTATTCTGGGCCGCCTCAATACGGCCTAAATTATTCTTGAATTAAGGAGTTGAAAGTCTTTTATGTGATAAATCAAATATTCTATGTTGGGCTGGATAACCGGCATTTGATATCTGGCAAAAAGATTATCCTTTTCGTCTCTAATCTATATACAAAATTTTCTGATCATTAATTTTTTACTATAACATATTAAAATGTCTTTCAATATACCAATCAAAAACTTAAAAATAAGGTTAATGTACACGTATTATTGTTTTTATAGGATATTTAAAGGTATGCAACAAATAATCATAGTTTTTTGTTATTCGCTTTTAAGGATATGCAATACAACTTTCAGAACGTAAACGTCACAATTTTGAGTTGACAGAGTAGTAGAAAATAGGGAGTCTACATACGATGTAACCGATTGGTGAATAAAAATAATAATTCTATTTTGGTATACGTACTTATAACATGTACGAGATCATACCAGAAACTTCCTCATGAGTATATAAGTTATGCCGGCACGTATACTAATTTAATTAGTAAAATCAACATGAGTGTTCAGAACGATGAAGCTGAAGAGTACAAAAATAAGGGAAATGACTGTTTTAAATCTGAAAAGTATGAAGAAGCTGTATCCTTTTACTCCAAAGCAATCAAAATTGCGGATAAGGATTCCCGCGACCTAGCCACATACTTAAAGAACCGCGCGGCTGCATATCTAAAGCTAAAGGAGTATGATAAGGTTATAAAGGACTGTGATGATTCACTGAAGATAATACCTGAGGATCCAAAAGCATTATTTCGCCGTTCTCAGGCTTTAGAATCCTTAGGCAGGTTTGAAGAAGCTTATAGAGATGCTAAAACAATATTTACAGTTGATCCAACGAACAAAGCTGTGCAACCCATTTTAGCACGGCTGCATGCTATAGTGCAAGAGAAAGCACGTCAAAGTGCTCAGACGAGTAACAAAGTAGAGCAGATGCTTAAGGTGGCTTTTGAGATTAGTGGAGACAGTGACAAACGTGGAAAAGCTATGGCTAATCTTCTAGTACTTGCTAAAGAAAATACTGGTGCTGATATTATGGTAAAAAGTGGTGTTGTACATAAAATTCAACAACTTGTTAAGTCAGAGAAAAATCTGGATATATATGTTAACGCAATAAGAGTTATTGGACAGTTGTGTAAAAGACGCATTGAAAGAACAAAACAAATTATTAAAATAATGGGTATTCCATGGTTTTTGGAGATAATTGATAGTGATTATGAGGAGAGGGTTAATGCAGCCCAGTATTGTTTGCAAATAATTTTAAACACATTCTCAGGAATGGATACTAAAAAAGATTCTAAGCCAGATGCCAAGTTATGTGAACAAAATAATACTGAAATAGATACTCTCTTGACTTGTTTAACCTACTCTATAACAAATCGAGTTATTACTGGTCTTGCTAGAGATGCCATAATGGAGTTAATATTGAGGAATTGCCATTATTCTGCTATAAATTGGGCAGAGAGATTTGTGGAAATTAGAGGAGTACATAGACTGCTAGAAGTTTGCAGTGAACTGGAAGAGTATAAATATGAATCTGCAATGAATATTACTGGATCGTCCAGAACAATTGCTGCTGCTTGTCTTGCTAGAATTTATGAAAACATGTATTATGACCAGGCAAGAGAACGTTTTAACAATCAAGTAGATGACTTTGTTAAAGATAAGCTGTTGTCCCCAGATCTTGAGTCAAAAGTAAGAGTTACAGTTGCAATTACCTCACTGTTAAGGGGGCCATTGGATGTTGGAAATTATATCATTTCAAAAGATGGAATTTTGGAGATGATCCTAGTGATGGCTCAAACAGAAGACCCACTTCAGCAAAAAGTAGCATGTGAATGTTTGATTGCTGCTGCATCAAAGAAGGATAAAGCTAAAACGATCATTAATAAGGGTGCTGATATTTTGAAGAAGTTATATACATGTAAAGATGATGCAGTGAGAGTCAGAGCATTAGTTGGTCTATGCAAAATTGGCAGCTTTGGAGGAGACGATGCTTCTATACGTCCATTTGCAGATGGCTCCACAAAAAAATTAGCAGAAGCTTGTAGAAGATTTTTAGTTAATCCAGCGAAGGAGAAGGATATGAGGAAATGGGCAGCTGAGGGTCTTTCATACCTTACATTGGATGCGGATGTAAAGGAGAAATTAGTTGATGATAAAGCTGCTATTCAGGCTCTCATAGAATTAGCAAAAACAGGTGATCAATCTTGTTTATATGGAGTAGTTACCACCCTGGTGAATTTGTGTAATGCATATGAGAAACAAGAAGTAATGCCTGAGATGCTAGAGCTTGCAAAATTTGCTAAACATCATATACCAGAACAACATGAATTAGATGACCCTGACTTTGTAAATAAAAGAATAACAATTCTTTGCAAAGCAGGAGTTACATCTGGTCTTGTTGCATTATCTAAAACTGAAAGCCATAACTCAAAAGAATTGATTGCTAGAGTTTTTAATGCAATTTGTAGTTTGCAAGAATTAAGAGGTATTGTAGTCCAGCAGGGAGGTGCCAAGGTATTAATACCAATGGCCCTAGAAGGCACAATTAATGGCAAAAAGCAAGCTGCTCAAGCTTTGGCAAGAATTGGAATAACCATTAATCCTGAGGTTGCTTTTCCTGGTCAAAGGAACCTAGAAGTTGTGAGACCACTTGTGGCATTATTGCATCCTGATTGCAGTGCTTTAGAAAATTTTGAAGCACTTATGGCACTTTGTAACTTAGCTGGTATGAATGAAACTACGAGAAATAGAATATTGAAAGAAGGAGGTCTTTCAAAAATAGAACATTATTTGTATGAGGATCATATGATGCTTCAAAGAGCTGCAACTCAATGCGTTTGTAATTTGCTTCAATCAGAGGAAGTTATTAAGACTTATGAGAGTAATAATGATAAAACTAAATATTTGTATCTCTTATGTCAAGAAGAAGATGTTGACACTGTAAAAGCCGCTGCAGGAGCACTATGTGTACTTACATCAGCAAGCAAAATTTGTTGTAGAAAGTTACTTGATTTAGAATCATGGGTAGAGACATTAAGATGCTTATTGGCAAATCCAGACAATGAAATTCAATATAGAGGTACTTACATGCTTTACAATATAATATCAGGGGACCAAGATATAGCAGCAAAAATATTTGAAACAGATGTAATGGAAATATTAATGGCTCTTACAAAATTGACTGATTCTGCTCAAAGTAAAACAAAAAACTATGCACAGAAATGTTTGGATACTGCTGAAAAATTGGGAGTTATTAGAAAACCAGATGAAATGGCTAACAGGGGGTCTGGTAACAAAATCGACAATAATTCTGAAGATGAGGCTGAGTAATCTTTGTAATACATGGAAAAATCTATAATTACTTGGAATGTTTCAAAATATATTTATGGAAAATTAACTATAGTGTTTGATGTTTGAATAAAATTTATGTAACAGTTTTGTTTTTTCATTGTTGTTCATCATTGTCATCATGGTAACATGTAAGTGTCAATATACCATATTGGTATAATATATGTAGTTATATTTTTCCTTATCCAGATACTATAAAACATCACAGAAATACATGTAATATGAATCAATATATTTTGTAGGTAAAAACATTGCAAATTTCGCTTCTTACTATCATTGAAATCTACAAGTTTAATGCTTTTCATTGCATTTATCACATTAGGCTCTCATTCTCATAAACATGCTTTTTTTTATGGTACTATATAAGAGGGAGGTCAAAAGGTTCGCGGAATGAGGGAGGAGGTTGAAATTAAACACCAAACTATTTTTCCTTTTCAATATACTCTTCCTTAACCCTGATACATTTTTCGAATCTCTCAAATAATTTGTTTATACCAATGAAAAAAAAAAATATTTGTCTTGACTTCTTCATGGTCGTTAAATTTTTTTCCATGCAGCTCTGTCCTCATTTTTGGAAATAATCAATAATAGTCACTGGGGACCAAATCTGGACTGCAGAGTGGGTGGTTCAGTTATTCGAAGCCGCATCAGTTAATGGGGGTCGTCGCAATATCACACGTGTTAATGAGGGCGTTGTCGTGCAAAAGGAGCACACCTTTTGACAGCTTTCCTCTACTTTTTTCATTGATAGTTAGTCAAAGAAGCATAGTACTACTCGATATATTAACATCACGTTCTTTGTAATCGATAATTACAGTAAAATACATTTTGTACGCCAAAAGACAGTGGCTATGATCTTTCCTGCCGATTATGGCATTTTGAACTCCTTTGGAGGAGGTGTGCCTTTTTTATGCCACTGCATCGACTCTTGCTTTGACTCGGATTAATAGTGAGCAACCCAGGTTTCATCTCCAGTAATAATCCGAGAGATAACTTCTTCCTTTCTCTCTCCACAGAGCTCGAAAAACTTTCAAGAACACTCGACACGCTGGCGTTTTTGAAGTGGCTTGAGTATTCTCGGAACCCATCTTGTAGGATATTTCAAATACTTAATTCGGATAGTCCAACCATTGCTGTGAGCCGTTTCTTCTTCAGCCGGGCATCTTCCAATACAAGTTTTTTTATTTTTTCAACGATTTCTGATGTGGTGACCTCAATTGGCCGTCCGAAACGGAGGTCGTTTTCAATAAACTCTCTTGTTTGAATTTCAAACTTTGAAACTTTGAAATGACCATGCCGCTTGTAAATCATAGTTTTACCAAGGGCAGAGTCCACGTAAACCGGTAACAGCTCTTGAAAAAATGTCTGACCGGATTTTTCTTGCTTAGTAAGGAACGTAATAAAGGCGCGGTGTTCAATTTTCTTCATACTGGATGACTTCTTCCCGATTCAATTGTTTGTAGGTCGATAACTTAAAAGTTAATGACCCGATTTTTTGTTTGCGCCCAGACAATTGGAATAGAGCTACCTACAGAGATGCGTGGGAAGGGTGTGGTGAATGCTCATGCATACCAGCCCAGTCTTCTGCGCTGGTTATGTGGGACTCCCGATAAATACCACCCGAAGTTGGTTTTGGCTATACGGCCTCTAAACTTTCATCTGATCTGACCCCCCTTAAGGAAGAGGGGCACTAGCGGTGCTCCCTAGGCAGCATCCGCACGTGAAACAGGCACTTAAGGTGCCGTCCGAAGGGGGCTTGTGTCATCATAAGGATAAACGCCATCTGAATTTGACTCGATTAGATTCAAACTTTGTATATATACTCTTAATGAGGTGTTTAACTACTGCCAACCCCCACCAGCCCCTCTATCCGCAAACTTTTTGATCTCCTCTCGTATGGGATGCATAAATATTTCATAAAACATGAGGGTTACATTTTCGATAGTCTTTATGGAAAATCATATACATGATGATTAAAAATTTCATCATATCATTAGATTTATTGATATTTATATAGCTTATCACCTGCATATTCACTTGTTCCCACTACATACCAATTTTCATGCAGATATGTCAAGCCGTTCTTGAGTTATAACAGGACATACAGACAGATAGACATTTTTTTTAAATCGTTAAATTAAAGTCGGTGTCATTAGATTCCAAAAAAAATCCCAGGTGTTAATAAAACCCAGGGAGGAGAGGAGGAGGTGGGAGGGAGGGACGTTCTATGCATGTATAGAAGTATATACATCATACATTGTGCTTGCGGATTGTTGTAAAGTAACTTATTACTAATTAAATAACAATGAATTTCCGCAAAGTAACGAATATTTATCATGAAATTTGATAAAAAATGGAATACAAACAGAGATATTTTATATATTTATATAGATAGATAGATTTTTCTAGCCTATCATCTACGCAAATACGATTTCTCATTACAAACCGATTATTATAAAGGTAGGTTAAGCTGTTATTGAGTTACCCCGAGACATACAGAGAAGCTCTACAGATTTATATAGTAGTATGGATATAGATAGTATGTATGTGCTTATGGGTTTGCTCATTAGGTCGAAAATCATGTACCTGCCAGAAGTAAGCAGAATAGAAAAGGAAGCGGATATTACAAACAAATATTACCAGACAAAAAAATTGATCAACATTATTATATTAGATAAATAATAATTAAATAAAGATTATTAGTTCAAATTTAAAACTGATTGAAGTTGAATTCGGTACATAAATATTTATTTTACTGTAGTATAAGTGGTTCATAAGAGAGTGTTTGTTACTGCATATTATTAATTGTATTTCTATATTATTTTGTTTAATATGGTTTTTATACCTAGTAATACCACAGGGTTGCCGCAATGAAATGTAATCTTACGCGTCCTTTCTAAGTTTGATGCGCTTCGTTCCATGTTCTCTCCGTTCGTTTCTACCATATTGTAAATATTCTACCATTTTTGAGTACTAAAGTTCAACCTCGGTATTCTTGTTTAATATCATACTAATTTTTCTATTTCTCCGTGGTCAATGTAATTTAATTCAAAAATAACGATCGATTTTTTAACCTTTTTATATATTCTAACTATGAAAACATTTCTCTTTAGATAATTTGGTAGAAAAAAAATTAAGCGTCTATCCTATTTTCAGAACTGACATATTGAGAACCTTTTGAAATGACAGCTTGATTTGGTTTGGTTTCCGCTACTGTGCTATTGTGCTATTTTTTAGTTTTTGATACGTTAATTTCCAGAAAATGTCAATTTCTACTGCTACAGGTATATGAACAAATTAAAAAGATACTGTTTTAATATTAAATTTGCATAATAATACGTATTTTATATCAAACATGATAGAAGAGTGTTTTCGGAGCAATGCCATGGAATCCCATATGGCGGTCCATACCCCACATGATTTGGTGACGCTATTTAGCAAATTAATATATTGGCCCTATATTATATATGAGGGAATGCATCAAATGAGTCTTTTTTTGCTTGAACTAGAGGTTAGATTTACTGTTCGGCCATCACCAGGTTACGATTACATTGTACCTTTGACGATCTTCCTGACGTTTTATGTTGACGACGCACTTGAAACTACTCCTTCATCTTGATAGTCCTAGATATTATAAGCATTCAACTTATTCCCAAGTCTCCTAATAGTACTTAAATGTTTTAGCATAAACATGTTATTTATAATTCTTTCATATTATTGTTTTGTGTGTAAAATCCAGTTAATAGTTAACACTACTTTTATGTTGTATTCACAGATGACAGGACAGAGGGAGATGATGATACATCACAAGAAAGCCATCCTAAAGATGATAGTAGTGACTCAGAAAATGAAGAAATGCCTCAAAATCAGAATGGGGTTTCCTTAGTGCCAGAAGTTCATGAAATTACTAGTGATGAAGAAGATTGTGTTGTGACTAACGATGATGAAACATCAAATTCAAGTACGGATTCTAATGATAGTTCAGAGTCATCCCAACAAAGTAATAAAGATGATGAAAAACAAAAAGAAGAAGAACCATTAGAAAATGGTGAGGGGGAATCAGACGTAGAAGAAGTCACTGTAGAGGATCCACTGAACCAATCTTCAAGTAAGGCTAAACCCATTGTTATTAATGATACTAAAGGCCTAGCTGAATTAGCCTCTAAACAGACCAAATCAAATGATGATCAGAACAAGGAGCCCACAGTGGTTATTATTGATACAAATTCTATTTTATCTGGAAAAGGACCTACTCCAGTTCTGAATAAGACAAACACGACTAGTGCAATAGAAGCACGCAACCTCTGTCAAAGCATAGCAGCTCGAGGTACAACTATCACTCCAGTGAAAGCTACATCTGCCACTCGAACAATGAGTAATAATGTCACCCCAACAGCCCCAGTACCAAATATATTACCTTCACTCACTGATGACATGTTTGTTGTTGAAGCTCCTTCATTTATTGTTCCCTATGTTTATGAAAAGCCATCTCTTAAACCTTTTAGAGAGTTTGTTGATAAACTAGGCAAAGAACTTGAGGAACTTAAATTAAAAGAAGATCAGGAGCGTCTGGCAAAAGAGATAGCGGAGAAGGAAAGGAAGGAGAAAGAACGAAGAGAGAAAATTGAAAGAGGTGAACCAGTGGAAGAAGAAGATAATGATGAGGACAAAATTGTAGATGAAGAAAAGGAAAGGAAAGCAGAGAAAAAGCAAAAACGCAAAAAGAGAAATGAAGAAGATGATGATTCTTGGGATGGAGAGTCAACAAGTGAAACTGAAGATGAGGCAAATAGTGATGATGACACAATTATAATAAAAAAAACAGATGATTCCATTGATACTATTAAAGATCCTATTGCACAGATCACTAAAAGTGTTAGTGGAAAATCAGATAGTTATTTTGATTGCACTTTAGGCCAGTTTTTTATTAATATTGGGCTCAATTTGGTTCAAGAATATGTTCAAAGTGATTTGTTAAAACAACAAAACCGAAAATTATACAAAGAAAAGAAATCAGGACGCAGTACCAAAGCGACTGAAAATGCTATAGTATCACTTACACAGAATTTAGAATTTAGTAAGAGAACCAACGCTCCTTATGCTCTTCAGCAAAAGAGATGTGAGTTTTGTAGTTTTAAAACTGAATCTTTGTTAGTAATGGCTCACCATTTAGAGGCACCCCATATGAAAAATAATATTTACAAATGTAATACTTGTCCCTTTGAAATACGTAGCCCTCATGACATCTTGTTCCATATGGAAGCAGAACATAATATACGAGGGAGGCTGGAAAGAGCACCAGCATATCAACAATGTCCGAGCTGTCACTTTGAAGATAACAGTAAGACAAAGCTTGCTCGCCATTTAATAGCTTGTGCTAAAAAGTTTAAACCTGATTTCAATCTTGGCCCACCATTAGAATGGGAACCTCCGGCAAAAATACCAAAGTTAACTAGAGCACGCAATAATGCTGTAGGGCCATATCAAACAAATTTCAGTCGTTCACAAGTGGGTATGAGTAGCTTGGGGCGGCCACCACTTAATATGACAAATTCTATATTGCCTAGTGCACCTATTCTGGGAAGGCCACGTGGTCGTCCGCCAATGTCAACTCCTGCGAGACCTCCTGTATCAGGAGTGCCTATTATTCGCAGTGGAGTCATGATTATGCATAATAATCCTCCAACTGGCGCTACTATTTCTAATTATTCTATTATACAAAACAGCCAAGGAAGCAATCATGCATCTGCTACACCTAAGATTTCAATTACACCACTACCTCGTGCTCCACAGCCTTCATCGTCTCAAACTTCACAAAATTCAAAGGCATCATTTGTCATCTGTGAAATTTGTGATGGATATATAAAAGATTTGGAACAGCTGAGAAACCACATGCAGTGGATACACAAAGTAAAGATTCATCCAAAAATGATATACAACCGGCCTCCTCTAAACTGCCAAAAATGTCAGTTTAGGTTCTTTACAGACCAGGGACTTGAAAGGCATTTATTGGGTTCACATGGACTAGTGACCAGTTCAATGCAAGAAGCCGCGAATAAAGGCAAAGATGCTGGTAGATGCCCAGTTTGTGGTAGAGTTTATCAATGGAAATTGTTGAATCATGTCTCAAGAGATCATAATATGACTCTGAAACCTGCACATTTGTCCTACAAATGCACTGTATGTACTGCTACATTTGGTATGTACAAACAATTTGAAAATCATGTTTATTCTGCTCACAGTGTTGTTGCGAAGCGTGTTATGGATAAAAGTAAGACAAATACCACTAAGCCCAATGATGCAGATCCATTGCTCAAGCCTTTAAAAATCAGTGATGAAATAACCATTATACCCCAACCTACAAAGTCTACAGTGACAATCACTGCAAAAGGTAAATAACGTCAACAACAGGGGAGTGTGAAAGCTGTATCAGCAGCCAATACCATAACATACCCGACCCACTTTACACTTCCGCAGATTCAAGCAGTATTGTGTAAATAAACCTAAGCTACATAATATCATTATTATTTAAAAATATTAATTTTGGGAAGCAGAAATATAGTGACAGTTTAGGTAGATATAATGCTAAGTGTGAATGTTATTTTTATTGAAAAGATACAAACCAATTTCACAACATAGCATAAGTTGTAAATTTTTCAGTGTATAAATTTGCCACATAGATATTCAAAAACATGTATTTTGTGATTTACATCATGTTAATATCACTGTGTATCATTATAATCTGTATTTGTGAATTGTGTGTTGTCCTGATATTTTTTGTAAGTCACAAAAGATTAATGATTGTTATTAATATTTAATCAAAGATCTGTATTCTCACTATACAATAGATAGTTGAAGTACATGGATACACCTACACTTAGGAGTTAGTGATGTTGTTCATGAAAAATAATTTATTGTCTTTTTAGGAATTCACATGATTCTGGGACTGCATACGATTTAATGTCTGCCTACTTATTTAATACCGATATTGTATTTGGAATCATCAATAGGTATGTAAAAAGGACCTAGGTAGACATTGTAAATGTATAATAAATTGATTACAATCACCTAAGGTATTATGTAAGTTAAATAATAGAATAAGTTAGATCTAGTTTTTGGAATTATGAACACATTACGTACGCACCACCCGCCATAAACACATGTGTTTTTGGATACAAAGACGAAGTAACACATCGGATTTAAGAAACACTGATCTCAGGATGATGTGTTAATTTGGTAAAACTACTAAATTGTCAACGTACTTATAGAACTGAGGATGACGTATTTTTTTATTTAATAAAAAGACGATTGTATTCTAATTTTTACATTGCATTAAAACTGAAGAGTGCTGACAGGGCATAGGAATCTTGTTAATTAAGTATCTTGATTAGATGAATTGCCTTCTTTTGTCTTATGAATGCTTTATTAGGAAATTGAAGTTCGATTTCCTACAGGTGATTGTCAATGTCCCATTTATTTTCCTGAAATAAAATAATATCTTAAAAATATTTTTTATATTATTTGTGTACCTTTTTATGGGAATATAACAATAATAAAGCAACAATAATTTTCAATAAAAAATACCCTGTTTCCCAGTAGTACTTATTATTGAAGTAATGTAGTGATGGGAAGTTGCGTCTTCAACAATCCACATTGAAGTCAAGTATGGTCCATGATGTTCACAGAACAACTGTAGGACGCTTGTACGGTTGTGATCAGACCTCTATAACTAGCAGTTTAGTGTGGTACTTTATTCATTTTAAATTTCATAGCATCAGGGTTTTGAAAATAATCAGAATTTGTCTATTATTATATTTTATACCTACTGAGTCATAAGCTGTACAAATATATGTATACGTAGATACTATAAGTACCTATAATTTATTATCGGTCCGTGGCGGCCATTTTGTTTTAGTGTTGCGTAGTGTCGTCTTCAGCCAGCTTCACTCGTCAATACCATCTATTGCTATTCCTTTCTTAGGTCACGTGAACATGGACTGGATAGAATTTTGCTTACTGGCCAAATTACACTTACTGTTCGCACTTGATTTCATAGTCATGTGCCATAGTACTAAAAGCTATTTTTTTACATATTTGGCATTTGCTATAATTGACTGAAGAGGTACTCAAGATAGGTATCTATTATTTGTAGTATAGTAAAATTATATTTAAATATTAAAGCCAGATCGATCGTTTACTATTTTTTGTAAGTGAACATTTACTTACGAAGGTCAAACAACATGGACCTATTCGTGGTAATTTATTTTATGTACCACTTTACAAGCCGGAGGTCAGACATAGTTCTGAGGAAACATCAAATCAACATCGGTGTATTGGATTTAGGATAATATTGTCATGCACTTTACAATAATAGATTGCATCGCCGGTAACCATCGTAACAATTTCTACACACTAAAGAACGGCCTTTTTTGATAAAATAAATGCTACATATCTTCTTATCGTTCGCAGCTGAAATAACTTCCCATTTGGAAACGAAGACAATAAAGAGTACTTTCTACCCTTTACTCTATTTACGACAACCGTACTCCTCAGTACCTGAAACAATTGTTTCAGTTCTTGAATAACACTCATGACTGGTTTCCTTTCCAATTCATTTGCTGTTCAAGTTGTTCAACTTTGGAATGCTCTACCGAACGATCTAATAAAACCAGCCACTAGACTGAACTTCAAGAGAGAACTTCGCCATCACCTTCAAAACAGCTAAATTTACCATTATTATATTCTCTATGTATTTTTATAACTATATGTTCATAGCATTTGTTTGTATATATTTACAGTAATATATACAAACAAATGCTAAAATACAGTTTATACTCTATTATTGTATTGATATGTATATATGTTATTTATTCAAAAGCGGTATTTATATACGGTATCTATATACCGTACGGTATCTATATACCGTACGGTATCTATATACCGTACGGTATCTATATACTACATAATAAAAAATA
>DWPT01001753.1:0-17739 GCA_018251895.1 Agathymus mariae mariae
GAAAAGTAAATTTAATTTGAAAGAGTAAATGTTGTATTATACATTGATTACCATTACTTTTTGATCGCCCTAGTATAAGACATCAACAATGGTTATAAACAGTGGCGGTAGTATTACTAAACTACATATCTGTGTCACACAGATATTTAGGTGTGTGTGTGTATAGGTGTTATGTGGCAAAATACAACACAAGCAAGGCTTTTCTTCCTATCTGGAAGGACCGCCCGTGATTGAGAACTAAGTTTTTACCGGTGTTTAGTTTGTGGGAATATAGTGGTACTATTAGGTGGGATATTGTATAGTTTGAAGGCAAAGGATATTTTTGGTTATACATATATGCATTTATTTAGTTTTGTTGACAATTAAACAAACTTCCTCATTCATTCCAAGTACGGTTTTTTTTTTACAGTTCGTGATTCGACACGAATTAACCGTTTTTTAATAACTGTTGTTACTATAAATAAACTGATAATTTTGTTTACATCCGATCTCTATAGTCAAGTTGGTATTGAATCTACCTGGTAAGGTCCCGGATTCGATTTTCGACCGGTATAAAAATTTATGTGATTCGTAAATATTTGCTTTCGGGTCTTGGTGCTTTATGATAATATAATATTATTATTCTGGAGTGACTGAATTAGATTCGGTTAGAAAAAGTGAATTTTGTTCATCATCATCATTAACCCATATCGTCCCACTGCTGGACTTGGGTCACCTTTCGCAATGAGACAGAAAATGGGAAAAGGAAGGAAATTTTGTTCAAAGTCAGTTTTCTCTTATACTTAATTTAATAATATTTAACTTCCAAGCGAAGCGTCAGCAATATTGTAATGGTTCAATGGTTTTATTTATGTTGCACTCACCAGTATCACGACCGTCATCATAACTCCATTAGGCTGTGTTATAGCACCCGCAGTGAATGCAACTCGCTTACGTTACTAGTTGAACTATTATGGTTACATTTATAGAATAACCGACTTGGAATTCTCCGTGCACCTGCAACGAGCTGACTGTTCCCCTGAAAGAGTTCACCGTCGCCCATGAACATTTGTAATACCTGGAACATCAGGTCAAAAAGGAAGTTGTGAATGAATATGTTTGCTAACTAGCTCTGCTATTTTGCAACCGAAATACTTTCAAAAATCTTTCACGACTGAGAATGAGGGTCGTTGTCAGCCGAGTAATCAAAGATGTAGAAGTGTAACTGCTTACGATTATGTTCG
Organism: Agathymus mariae mariae; assembly: GCA_018251895.1. Lineage (NCBI taxonomy): Eukaryota > Metazoa > Arthropoda > Insecta > Lepidoptera > Hesperiidae > Agathymus > Agathymus mariae. The sequence continues at coordinate 1,224 of DWPT01001753.1, forward strand.
GAATGGGCTGAATGGTACAAGGGTTTTACATTAAGTGACCTCGCACTGTTGCTTCCAAAACAACACATGTTTATGCACAGCTTATAAACTTGAAGGTTGAGTACGCATATGTTTAGAAGTGTGCGCTATTCAGCAACGCTTGCAGCGTTATAGATGGTATTGTTCAGATTTAACAATTATATAAGTATATCTTAATAAATATCACGCACACATAACGTACTACTTTCTAAATAGTATAAAACAAAGCGATTATTATCATGACTCTAGCTAATTTATATAGTCTGCGTCTATTTGGATAAATGTACATTTGAAATTGTCAAAGTATTTTTAAAATAGGTGCCGTGGTTCCAATGATTATTTTCCGCATATACACTAACTCACAAAATTTGCGCTCTCTTTTTATTATATTATCAGTATATTGGCATAGATAGCAGTATACACAGAACTTCACTTTTTGGCAAAGTCTAAATAGGAATAGTAATTTCTTTCATGTGTATATTTGAATTGTGTTACAAATATGCACTAAGCCCGACAATCGGTTCTTTAGCAGACTGCTTGCGGTGCAGATCATTAGCAGCGGGTAATTGCGCGCTCGCGGTTTTACCCACGGTTCGTTTGTGTGAATGGGGCATTGAGATCCTGTGTACTAAATAAAACTTTGTGACGTCACACGGCTTCAGTGCACCGTATTGTGATTTAGTATTTTCTTTTTATAGTCGATGGACTTGTTTTACGCACGGTGAAAACTCCACAGGTATATTGCTTGATTTATATTTTTGTATACAGAATTACTGGTAGTTCAAAAAAGCCGTGAAGTTTAATGTTGGTACACAGTACGCTTACTTACAAAGAGACATACAATGAGATGACTGAATCGAGGGTTATGCGACACTGCCGTCTAAAGTTAGATATTATTCTATCTGAGACAAGTTTCGTTTATTTGATAATCTCAGTTTGTGAGTGATGGTAATGGATTTCGTTGGTTACACATTAAAGCGACAGATCAATATTTCTACTCCGCTCTTGTTAATCACGTTTATGACAATTTCATTTGTGATATGGAATACTAGTGTCGAGGTTAGTTCACTGCAAGATTGAAGTTCGTAGACATTATTAATATTTAGTAACTTATATTTCAACTCCAAGGATACTATTTTCTTGCTTACATTCTTCTACAGGCCGATAATGCATCAGTGGTACCTTTGGTCTTACTGATGTCCGTAGGCGACGGTGACCACTTACCATCAGGTGGCTCATCTGCTACTTTGTCGGCTATTTCCATAAAAAAATATCATATGTTTGACTTATCCATGAAATATGTTCTTAAACCAATCACAGATGACAGGATTTGAAGTCTAATTTAATTAAGTCTGAGACCGCATACACGTCACCTGATATATTGTTGAAGCGATCAGTTTTGTTTCGTTTCTTCTGTACTTCTAACGACTTTACAAAGACTGATACTTTACAGCGATATTTACATGAAAGTGTTGGTATTCGCATGGGCTATAGGTGGCTCATAGTTTCGTGATCATGACTGTGTTTTGAAGCAACAACAGATAGTTGGTATTAAGTTAAAGGTTGCGTGCTCACGATTGGATTAAATTACCTATTGGCATTCCGTAGGTAGCCATGTATAACCGGTTGAGTAGGCTAGTGTCTTTTCGGTTGTTCTATGTTCAAATAAACTGTAAAATATCTTTTATGACAACAGATATTAATCTTTTGTAGCAATTACCAAACAAATCCCTTCGAAAACAAAATATATTTTTTATACGTTCATTACCGTTCACTTAGTTCCACCTAATAAGCTTCAAAATGCTCACCTTGATTATGATGACGATGAGTGAGATATAACTCATACTTTCTGTAGATGATTTGTCTGCTATTTCTTAATTTCAACCCTTGATGATTTTACGGTGACAAATATGAGATAGATTTGACAATTTGAAATCGTTATTAAGTTCTAATCTGTTCTCATGTACCACGTGTAGGTTATTGCAACAGACCTCTGGCGACAAGTGAACGTGCAAAACACTACAGTTAATTGGAAGTGCCGCTCGACGCTGTTTATTCTGTCCACAGACTGAACTGGACAATCAGCCGGTCAAATAGGTTTTACGTATAAGATAGTGACAAGGTTAAATACGATGCTCGGTTATTGCTGTTACTACTATTTATTAGTACAATATCTATTGTATATTAGAGGTCAGTGTGGAACGAAGTATTACAGAATCTCATTATAATATTCACGATTTTACTGACAGGTAATATCTGTGGATTGAATTAATTTTAAGTTAACTACATTTATTTTATTAACTTAGCAATGTGTTTTCTTCTTTAATAGTCACGATTTCAGTTTGTACTTATAAAATCATCACTAAAGAACGGCTTTTTGTTCGTAATTGACAGGACAAGTTTTATGTCAGGGATTCTCAAAGTGGTCTATTTCGATCCCTTGGGGTTTAAATTGGGTTGCGATGGGTCGACATAAACGAAAACAGATTTTTGGGGTCGACGAGGTTTGAAAATCGATCGCTATAAATTGACACAAGTTCTTGTATGAAATTTTCAAGATACTGTAAGATTTGACCATTTTGAAAATTTTTGTCCCTGTGTGTGTGTGTCTGTCTGTACGTCCCGTTATAATTCAAGAACGACTTGACTGCAGATGCGTGAATAATGGTATGTAGAGAGAACATGTGATTGTACAGATGATAGACTATATAAAATGTCAATTAACATAACGTTGTCTAATCAAGGAAAAACATATTAAATTTTTAATAATTATGTATATATAATCAATAGTCTAATCCGAACGAGGTCGGACGTGGCCACTAGTTGTTATATAAAACTGAGAGATAAAAACAACATTTGAAGACGTCATGACCCGATGGGCTCTTTAAAAAAATTGCCACCTGCAGTCACCGGACCAACTACAGACGTTCGAAGTGCCTAAGCTTACAACATATTACTCATATTCGATTCCAGGCGAGGGTAGACACTTTTGTGACATTTAAATATTTGTTTACGGGTCTATATTGTTTGTGATGTCTCTCTCTTTCTGTTCTCTATGCAGTGAGCGTGTGTAGGTGACAATGACCGCTTATTTTTTAAAATAGTTTATATACCATATACTTTTATTCAATTTATTTGTAACACAACAATCTTAATGTTGTTTATCATTCGTATTTACGACTCTGAACGGGCAAATATACTATCCAATCATAAAACCATTAGTGGAGGAATATTGAAGAATTGAAATATTTCGTAGTTCCTTTCAAGGAATAAATTCGAAGCTACTAACAGTTCTTCGAAGCGAGTGTTCGTGAGAGCATTTCGGAAATTATGATAATTTTCGACATAGGGTCATTGAGTTGGTTATACTTTTTTGATTGCATGTTCGCGTGACGAGGCTGATGACCGGGATGATGGCGGCCTCGTACGCGAGGCTCATTCTAGATACTCGACGATAAGCCAATGAAAATGCAAATATCTAAATATTACAATTTTTGTAATAATGCTATTTAGTCATCTCAATTGATGTGCCAAATGCCTTAATCTTTAAGGCACCTCATATCTATCAAACACTGGGACAGGACAGTCGGTCGGACATAAAAAAAAAACTTTAAATTATTCCGGCTATTGATTTTATATTCTAATCAGTTCTTTATCTCGGTTACGTTCGATTGGATCGAAGGCCCTGGAGCGCCTAACGACTCATTGAAATAGTTTGGTTTTTTCTCATTAAAACACTGACAAAATTTTGTATACAGCACCTCTCGTGTATGGTGTGCAGTAACGATGCATACGATCCATCTAAAATTAAGTTACCTAAGTTCCATCCTAAAATGCGGGGATCTCTTCGTTTTACCTATTTTATCTAAGTTAATGCTTGACTTTACTACTCTCGACCGTAAAACGCATTAACTTAGTAAAGAACCCATTTTACCTTGACTTTAAGTTGCCCTATACTCAAAAGCATGTTGTAATTTGATAGTAACACCGTCGCCTACTTAAAATTAAAAGTCGATTTCTAAAATAGGACTGAATCCTGTAAACTTTTAATTTTTTGTAAAACTTTAATTTTTCGGATGTCCATTGTTTGTGATGCAGAAGTGTTAAGTAACAAAGGCGATTTTATTGGAAAGTTTAGTAATCAAGTAACCGGTTAATTCACGACGCCATTGGACGTACCAGCCAGCTGTGCGAATTGGCTGCATGCGGGCCACTTATAACCCGGCAAACATAAAACGGCCCCGTCCTGTAACTTATGACGTTCAAAACACGAATATATGGCCTAACTTAGTATGCAAACACAGCGAGAGCGGTGCGAGGGACGAAATGCGGTGAATCCACCACGAAACGTCACCAGTGACAAATCAGTATTGGTCCCCGCTCTTTGGGTATTGACGTGCCGTTTTCGACAGATCTTTTAATTAGCATTGTGTTGGCGTTTACACTGAACGACCTCGCGGTTACTGCGTTCAGGAGTGAGAATGTTGCATCGGCTTCCGCTTTTCGCTTTTATTTGAACTATTAGGCTAATTTGCACTGGTCAGCAATAAGTCCTTTATTTGCCTACAATAATACCAGAAAAATTAAGAATATAACGGAAATATCTAAAAATGTAAATTACCTTCGAGCGATAAATGTTTACTAGTTGGCGGTATCGCGATCCGCAAATAATATTCATTCCCGCCGCAATGTTCCTTATCACTCGTAACACATTATCCAATCACGATTCTCAGTTGATGGTCATCGCCAAATAATCAATCATTTTGGTTCCGGAAACAAACGTTGAAACAAACGTAGAGTTTTCACTAACTTAGTCAAGTTGATGTAGTCACAACAACTATTTAAATGTAGCACATGTGCACACATACTTTCAACAGAAATGTGTATTTATGTGTAAATATTTCCTCAACCGGTCTTTAAGGGCACGATCATTAATAAAAGAACAACAATTACTTGTGCATGTATAGAATTTACGTATAGCTCTTGCGGTTCCGCTGTCGCCTCGCTGACCACCGAAAACGCAACCTTATAGTGCGAGAAGACACGTATAGGCGTTTTAATAATGGAGATGCTTGTTTCCCTCCCTGCCCCGACTTGGCTTGACATCGCCGCTTGGCTCGCACCCAACTCGCACTGATGACGCGAACGTCTCGCGCGTTAAATTGATATTGGGATTTAAAACTACGACGGTACACTCCGACGCTTGTGACATTTCGAGTTTCCTTTTCTCGTTGTCTTTTCAAATTTCCTGACGTGATCGTTCCAGCCAAGAACGTTTCGCATTTCATTTTTGGTATTAAAACGACGTTACGCTTAAAGATTTATATCCGATGAATTTTCTGGCACTCAGCTCTCTGTTTGCAAATTGATATTGGAAATAATGGCTGTAGGGTTTATTTTCAATTGTATATTTATTGTTTAGTTACACGTTCTACTTCAAGTTCTTTATAAGGGCAGCTGGGAAGGTTCAGTAAGTATTAAATTGAAATTTGAGTACAGTTAATCATTTTTAAGTCGTTAGACAACATTGTGCTCAGGTGTGAACGTGTACAATTCAGCAGTTCGTTGTAGGCATCCGGAGTAGCAATTAAATTTATGATTGAAATCAAACAAGATTGTATCTAGATTCAATTTAAACTAATAATCCACACTCGCTACACTTCAGTAGTCATTATCATGACGGCAAATATGATTCTAACTCATAGTACTAGTAAAATCTTCAACAGGAAAAAATGGGTTAATAATATAATTTATATAATTTGGGTGGGAGGTTTATTTGTAAACCTTAACGACTATGCTTTCTAAATCAATGCGAGAGCGGGTTCCCAGCCGATGAATGAGAACAAACATCAAAGTGTTAAATTTGTTTCTTCCTATTTCTAACCAACTAGTTGAGCAATCAACACTTTGAAATCGAGCGAAATACTGCTATCATTTATTTGTATCAATAATCCGTCTGCCGTTTAAAGTGTTTATACTGGTGCCGGTTACATAACGAACTTCTCAAGTCGAATTGCAACAAAGGTCATGGTTTTCCAGCGTTGATGTTGCGCAAGTTTGCGATTCCATCATGTATGACTTGGTCTTGGCCAACGGATGTTGATACGCACCGACAGCGACGGTATAACATTGGACTTTGTTGTAACCGTGTAAGGTTGAGTTTTCATTGTGTTTAACGTGGCATTCGTGAGCAAATGTAATTGCAAGATGCGGCCGTTCACATGTGTCGGTTAGTGCGCGACTCGTTAAGTTTTATGTAACAGCTTGATTTTGTTCGTAACTGACTTGACGTGTCTAGAAGTACTGACTCAAGCCGCTTTGCGTTAAGTGGGACAGTAAAAAGTACATTGTGTATTGCTTGCATAGAGAAATCCCATACTGTTTAACTGAAAGGTTTTGAAATTTAATTGAACAGGAATAATATTGTTGTGACCCGATACACTACACCTGAATTATCGCATTGTTTATTTTTATGCATTTTAGTACACGAAATATTATAAGAGAAGATAAGGCTGTATGATTATAGATTAACAATAAAATAAAATAATAGGTCTCAAACACATCTATCTATAAAATCTTAAAGAATTTATCTCAAAGTAGAAACGGGGTTTTTTATTTCGTTATAATTCATCATCAAAATCCATGATGCCTCCAAAGCTAACGGCTGTAGCGATACTTCAGTACTCCCATCTTAAGGTTTGTATTGTGAATGGTAAGTTTTTGCATGTATTCTGCATAAAATGTAATCAGAACCCATAATTACCTTGCAGTAAGTATCTGTAATGGGTGATATCTCAGGTTGAGTGGAGGCTATCGGCTACAGTCTGGCTAAATCCTGTAGTGGTTTATGAAAATCTCTTTTAAAAGACAATATGAAAACTGTGAGTTATATAGATCATCTATTAATTCTACTTAGCAGAGCTTTGCATGTTTGCAACCTAAGTACTTGGACTTGAGATATAAAGTAGTAGATATAGTTATATCGCTCAGCAAGTCCTTTATGTGCCCTTAAACATTTATTATGTTTCGTCAAAATCAAACTGCACAATGTGACCACAAATTATATTTAACGACGGCTTGACACCGCAAACGAGAAATGGATAAAAAATGCATCTCCGCCTTGCCTCTTGGGTCAAGTACGAAGGTCGACGGTGTTGAGATAATTACTTCACACCAGTAAATGCGACCGCGACCATGAAACAGATACATAATTGACAGACTGAGTTGTCTCATGTATGTCAAACTAATTGCCAGTTTATTGAAGACGAGTTAAAGAAGGGTCATTGGGATTTGTAGTTGTGTACCAACAACACGTACATTGTTTGTGAAGAAACATTGTTTTTTAAATATGAAACTTTTACAGTTATGTTCAGTCAAGCCTGCGACGTGGACAACGCTATATACTCGTATCTGCGCGTTGTTGCGTGAAGCAAGTTGCTTTAAGAAACCTTCCATCAAAAAGGGTTGTTTGGTTGGAGATGCTTACAAATATGTTTCATTATCTTAAATTTTGGAAGTAGTAACTCATCTGTGACTCGATTAAGATCGCAAATCTATTGATACAATAAACTATGATTCAATATGTAAAACTCTTAAAATGTTTGTTCCAAGTGGATCATCTCTATCCGAGTAGGTAACTACCTATGGTAATTCTACGAAAACGGGACAAAGAAGAAACTAAACTAATAACAACACAATGAATAATGCACACAAATACTTGTTTGTATCGAGAATTAGTAAATGTAACCAGTAGAAACAGAACTAACTGTAAATGTTTGCTTGGTAGCGTTCCAAACTTTACGTTTTCCTTAAATAACACTACTGCGATGATATCGGCCATTATTTAGAATGATGGCTATTCTTCCAGGCGGTAACTTGCTTATCGAGCGTCGAATACATTTCGGTAGAATTTACTCGGTGACAGAGATACTGCTTGGAGTTGTGCCAGTCGCTGCGTTGTTGTCCGCTATGTGGGTAAATTAATATCGACCATAACCGGACTGGACACGGAGCCCATCACTAAGTCAACCGTAACTACTACAGAAACGGTAAAAATGGAAATGGGATACTAGGAAGTGGCGGCGTTTGTTTGTGTTGTGTAATGATCTAAATGCAGAGTACAATCGTAAGTGTCCAATTGCACTGAGCGTTTTTTACGTCGCGTTAAAGCGATGAGGAGAAGCGGTTCCGTTTTAAGCTGCGATAGCTTAGTGGCTTGGAATTTAACCGGTAGTTTGTTTTTAAATCTTGCCGGCGTTTCGTGTACTTTTCATTTTCTCCTGCGAAAAGTTTGCAGAAAAACTAAAATGGCTTGTAGTGTTAAATGCCAATGAGTTTTGCCGAAGTTGCTAGAAGCAGCAATAACATGCGTTTAAAAATACCATTGTGGAACTAGAGCGACACATTGACAACTACGGTTAAAAATTGACAAGAACAACCGATAAAGGTAGGCAATAAAAAATAATTCGAAGTTTTCTTCATTAACATATAAATATAGATTGACTACCGAGGTTGAATATATAATATTAAATATTGACTTGAAAATATTAAAAAATTACAACTAAAACGTATGTCAAATATATGTACGTATAACTCAAACAAAGGGGTATATATGGAATTTATTCTTATTTCGTAGTAGGAAAGTCAAAAATTGCTGTGTTAGGTTTAATATTATTACCTACCGTATTTGTATCCAAGTAAAAACATACAAAAACCTCTTAGTGTGTTTCACAACTCAGAAAAACGCAATTTGAATTTAGAACACTGATCCGCAAAACAAAAATGTGCTGATTCGTAGTCGCATTGTGCCGTTGTCGTTACGGAGAACCATTATTTATCTGTGGTTGCACTATGTTGTTAATATTCTGTACTCACTGTGTAAAATCATTAATTCGTGTGTTGAACGTTAAATGTTAGCGCGCAGCTTATGGATAATGTGTTTCCTTAGAAATCTCTTGAGTCAAATTATGTAATGTTTACTTTATTGTTAACAAAATTGTTCTGTGTTACGATATGGAATCGTTTTTATAAATTTTTGCTCAGTTGGACTTTTAAGAGTTTGTTAAGAGATGTGTTTAGCTCAATACGTAGGCTAATTTTGCAAAGTTGAGAGCATTATGAGAAATCCTAGGTTTGCATGAATATTTTCTAGTATAAAATTAACTTTGAAATATTAAAGATACGTGGAGGATTCAAAACCAGTTTATACACACCAAGCCAGAGATACTGGCTTTAAACAAAACTCTAACTAAATTTTTATTAAATATAACAGTATCTCAAGGTATCCTTCTAACCGATATTTTTATGTTATTTTTTCTAAATTAAATCAAAGTTGCATAACTACTTCTGAAATGCCGAGGGGAAGTAACGCTTCGTCTATTAGTATTAATGGTTTTTACCACGGCCAATGTAACATAAAGGTAACATATATGTTTGAACCCTGAGCTAACGAGCACAACATCACTGAATAACATGCATTTATTGAGTGGCTGTTCACACACGTAACTTCTTATATTACGCTGTAATATGGTAGCAGTTGTATGTTAGTTGCGACAAACATTGACTTCAAAGTTTCTCATATGTGCCGGACGTTCGTAATTTATGCAAACCAATGACCAAGCAGATGGGGGCCGTTAGATAAATTGCCGCCCCTCAAGTTAAATCCGGGACAGGCAACAGATTGTGTGCTGACTCTAATCAACTGTGCAGGCCACAGCTATGAAACTATTGATCATTCTGTACACTTGGATACCGCTCAAATACTGCTATGTAAGTTGAAAATTATTCATCTAGCTCTAGTAAATCCTAGTAAACTGAAACATGTTGCATTCCTCAATAAAAAAAAATTTCAATTTAGTAGACATATTTATACATATAGTAGTATTTATATTGTATATGTACAATATGATCTGATGTAAAAAAATGTTCGTATAAGAATATATGATTCATATGAATACAAAAATAAGATTTCTGAGACATAGCTTTAAGCAAAAGCGCGAAGTAAATTGTTTCAGAGAGCGATTTTAAGAGGTTAAAATCACTGATATGATATTACTGGTTTCAAACAAACGTCCAGAGATGCTCGCTTGTTTGAGGCCGGTTCTTAATATATTCAAGTATCGGGAAACAGACGGGAGCTGATAAATTGTACCCCTCGTATTAGTTTGGGATAACAGATTACTTGCTGACTCTGATCTACTCGGCTCACTCTATGAAACTACGATACAGTGTTTTAATAAGTACTTTGGAGACAAGGGGAAACACGTTCATTGGGTTATTCTCCTAATCTGTTTTATCATCTGGCATTACAGTTTCTTCACGAAGTTTTTCTCACTGTTCAAGTTGGTTGTTTGCGATTGTTACGGTCGATATCATAACATCTTACTATCTTATTTGTGTAACTTATTACAAAGCAAGCTATGAGTCGTTGATAGGCACATTATACAATAATATACATCTGTATAATATACATCTTGATGAAATTGAAATTTTACTAATTCTTAACAGTAACAAGTGTTTCGTATGCCACTAAAATTTGACATTTTTTTTTCTATATAACTTACTTTGATCTATCTCCGTGGATGTATGATGGAATATTGTAGATACATATGCTTAATATTTTTTTATTTTATATGCAGGTAACGCATTGGATATTGGCATTTCCAGCCTTCAAGCGACAGTAGGTACGTGGTGAATTATTGTGAGGTAATTATTTTTCTGTTGTGATTATGGATGAACGTCAATCAATAAGTGTAAGTTAATTCTTAACTTTAAAAATATAGTAAATCTAAGGTTTTTTCATAAAAAATAAGATAATCCCACTCTGTGCGAAGTATTGGTGAAGTCTAAGATGATGAACACACTAACTTATAAAAGCCTGTTCACTGTTCTCTTAAATACTCCCACATTCTAAGTAAGCGGGAGCACCGACCCGGGCAAGCTGTTCCAGTCGTTTGCAGTGCGCACGACGAATGACGGCCCAAAACGGGCCGTCCGCTCTGACGGAATGTTCACATCGTAATATTGAAATTAATAATCATATTAATTTAATTTTAATAACTAATAAATCCTTGTAGTCTTTAAGTAAATCCCTCTGATGAACTTACTACACCGGTTGTAACGTGTTTTTTAATAAAATTGTCGAAAGTAATTATAATCTTTTTTTCTGTTTCTAATACTATCTTTTTACGTATCATTTTACGACACACTTCCAAGGCCGGACTTTCACTGGTGACGTCTCAGATGTTGCCTATGTCTACAGGGGACGATAATCACTTACCGACAGATGATACTGAAAACCTTACTAGCAATTGCCATTAAATTTAACCCATATAATATCTGAAAAATCTTGATTATTTTTGTCTCAACTGTTTTAATAATCACCTAATTCCATAACCACGGATATCCAGATATTATTCACAAAACGTAAAGTTTCAGACAACCTCAGTAATGAGCACGACATCGAAGTTTTCAAGGCCCCGCCGCTCTTGACATGGATTGCATTATAATCAGCTCGCTGTTTAAATGATACATATGTATTACATAGCAACCGGATACATAGCGTGTTAAGAATTACATAGACGCTTCACAATACACGCTAGGTCGGCTTTGAAGGCATTAGCTCGGAACCGGGACATTCGGGCGGATAATTAAATTTTGGCAACCAAAACCTCAACTTTAAAACTCGAACGTCGTAGTCTTCTGGTTATCAGTGAACATACATCTGTTTCGTGTTATAAACAACTCATGGGTTTTGGACACCCTTTAATACATATATGAAAACACCGCGACCGAGTGAGTGATGGAGTTGTATGAAGGCTTCCAACAAGACTTGTAGTCTGATTATGAATTGCAAGATCTGATTTCTTAAGCCTCTTTCTACCATTCGAAACGAACCTTTAAGTGACGAATAGGTAGGTTATTACAAAGATTGTGCATTTTACCATCCAAAATTATATCGCTACATACCTATTGTCACACTTGTTTGTCAAGCTTTGAATTTTAAATAGATAAATATTAATGTCGACCGAGGATCTCACATTATCTCCAAACCTCTACGATCATAAGATATCATAAGATATTAGCCATTAAGCAATCACCGATACTATTCTCGACCGTACCGAACCGAAGTTGCTGAATTGCTAGATTGTTAATTGGAGCAACCCGTAGAATACTTTATGAGGAAAACAATGTACCATAATAACGATTACAATAACAGTATTACGCGCGTGCTTTACTTTATTAATATTCTACATTGGTACAAAACCACAAACACTGCAAATGAGCTAAGCTACACCGAAACAAATGTATTGCGGTCATCCCGCGCCGGCTTACATACAATGTTTTGCTAGTTTAGCGTAAAATATCGTCGTATATAAATAATGGAATAAAATCGAATTAGTCCCGAGTGCGCGTTTTTGTTTAAAACACTTTTTGACGAATGGGTTTAAAGGGAAGCTTAAAGAATATGGTTCTGGTTTTTATTGAATACAATTTTTTATGGACGAGTTGCTTTGCTCTTTTTTTAGCGTAATAACTTTTGATTAGAGCAATGAGTTTCTTCCATTCAAGAGACGATAAGACAATGATGAGACTTGTAAGAAAAAGTATGAAGTTGCGAAAAAGTTGCAAGTTTGGGTACGGATATAGAAACTAAGTAACATATGTCATTGGAGTTCATGTCACTGGAGAGTGTCATGAAGCAAAATACAAATTCATGTTGAAAAAGCTGCTAAGTAAACATCTTTAAATTGCAAAAATGCGGATATTATCAGGTATGTGGATCCTAACCTTGTCCAATGACTTCCAAGTTGACTTAAAACTGTGCTGTATGATTACGTACGGAACATAACGTAACAACAAGAAACCTTAGCCTTGTTTGAATGCAAGGTACTCGATAAATATTTTCAATCGCAAATTGTTTATACCGTAAATATGTTCGTGTTTGATGACTTCGTAGCCGTATTGATAATGATTGATTGGTAATCCTGAGCGCTTAACGGTCGCAGTTTAGATTCCCAGTCGGGCAGACATTTATGTGACACATAAATGTTTGTTCTCGGTCGTGGGTGTCGTGATGTCGTTATTCTATACGTACATGCTACCCGCAACACGTGGAACGCTTGTGCTGGGGTGAGAGTGCGAACATTAATCAAATTTGTCCGTGTAAAAAAGTTGACTCGGCACGCTAACTTTTCTCAACAACATAATGAGTATTTCGCAGGTAGATGACGAGTGATTGTTCCTTTCTATCGTACGAACTGCCATCTACCGTTTACAGCTTAGTGTGTATGACCATTGAAGATTGAAATAAGTAGTGATATATTTGATTCAGGACGTAGTTTTTATTTTCGTGATCTTCGATTTTAGCTTTATAAAATTAATAGGCGGTTCCGACTTCAACGCACATACATACTTGTTATATAGTCTTTGCCCATTCGGAATAATGTACCTTTCAAATGGTGTAGGATTTTTTCTAACAGGTGTCGTGGTGATTACAGTCTGCATAAACACAAACTCACGAACTTCGCACTCTCTCTTTATAATGTTAGTAGAGATGACCTGCCATATACTTTTTATCTTCCTGGCTAGGTACCATGTACCTCCCAATATGAACCATGAAATAGTTTCTTACTTTCGTTTTAAATGTTCAAGAGTCACTTTACATTCTGTCTCATAGTTATCTTCTCATAGTTATTTTACGAATATCGGACTAACTGTCTACTCAGTCTGTCCACCAGCTACTAAGAAAGATTAAGTAAGCATTGTTAGTATCTTTTCGCTGGTAATATTGAATAACTAGAAAACCACCCTCGCTTCGCTTCAGAGAAATTCCTTATTACGCTTACAAATAACACCTGTGTTGTTTTAGTCTATAATGTTTTATTTATGGACATATCTAAATGAAACGAACTTTAAATGTTAAGTGATTCTTACTGCAATACATTAGTGAAAACCATAATGCAATCGGTTAAGCCGTTCTTGAGATTAGCGCGCACAAACGCACAGATAAACAGATATTTTTTTGTACAACTATTGTTTTGGGTTCTGTTGTGTTAATAAAGGCCCTTAATAATAGTTTTTCTCGTATATATATCCTTTAAAAATATATTAGTTAACATTTTATTAAACGTATAGATTAATGAATTAAAGTTGATAATGCCCTTTTCGTTTGCACATAAATAGTCATCATCAGTACGTCAGACAGAAACAGCCGCGGCACGTTGGCGACGTGACTGCACGATTGTGCACTGAATCATTTAAATTCAATGAATTTTAACGCAACTGTAATGATGTTCGATGCGCTCTAAATAATAAATACACAAGCCCAGCACGTTGCCTGCTGTTGGATAATAATGCTACTGCGATACGGTAACCTACATTGGATGTTCATAAATCACAGTGTTTAGTTTGAAATTGATAATGTTTGAGCGATGTAGTAGGTATAAGCGGCGATAAAAAGTTATAATGATGCTGTACTACTGCTTTAACTAATCGTGAATAGATAGTCAACAGAAAGTCCGAATGTTATGGCTTGAAAGGTCATTATCATAGTATGAAATTTCAATATTAATTTAAAACAACAACAAACAAATCCCAAATTCAATGTTAAGGTTTATTAAAAGTTCAGAATTATACAAATAAGGATGTTTCAATGTTTATTTAATCGATCTGTGTCAACGGAAATTGTTTCGTTTATTGAAGAAAGTCAACATTATGTATAAATGCATATATAAAACTTGCTAAATGTGAAACACAAATGTAACTTTAGAAATATCATCCTTTTTATATAAAATAAGTATTGGGGCGGCCTAGAATGAATACTTTCCGTATTCAAATTCTATGCTGACAGAACAGGGTGTCGTAAGAGGTGACAAAAGTCAGCCTGCTTGGTGGCAGGGCGTTGTGTAAGGATTATATTAATAGTATTATTATTAAGTGATTAATATTTTTATTGGTATTATTTTGTTTCCGTGAAGCCTGCCTGGCTAGCTATTACTCTCCTGCTTTATTCAGCCGCCAAACGATTCGTGTTTTGGCTGAGGCTTGAGAGCCAGTACCTTTTTTCTTACTTTCTTCTCATTTCTTGGCCGACAACGCATCTGTGATGTCCATAGGCGACGGTGATCACTTACCATCAGATGGGTCGTCTGTTCGTTTGTCGGCTATTAACAAAAAAAGCTAGATTTAAAGCTGACTAGCTTATCTGTTATTATTATTATTATCAGTCAAGTGTTAACTGGCATAATTTGTCCACGCCACCGCAGTTTCACAGTGATTTTGTAATGGAGTCAAAATATCGGTAAAAAATCGTAAGTACCCGTTACATTTAAAAAAATCGTAAATCTCATTCGCTCGTTTTTACTGAATTGCTCTGAAATTGTATTACTCTGTTACAAAACTTGCAATGCCTTTGTGCAGGTGTGGGTACATGGATAGTAAAAATTGTCGAAAATAACCTAAACAGCTCGTCAGATGTTTGTTGTAAGATCAATTATGCGTTTCACAAGTATGCAGCACCAGTCAGCGTGGATTGTCACGTATGCACACTAGGGCTGTCAAGAACGCGGGAGTTGGGATAACTATATAAGTATTTTTCGAAGTTGTGCATGTGGATAAACATTATTTTGTGTAATGATCTTACTCGAATTACAGATGTGTTAGAATTTTATATATTTAAATATTATTACTCGTCCATTTTCATCCCAATAGGAATATTTTACATTTAAAAAGAAAAACATAAGCTAATGAACTCGAAACAATATTATTTATAAGATCAGATCGTATTCAGTAGTTGTTACTTTGGAGATCTTTAGTTAAGGTAAAATCTAAGTAGATTTTTAAGAATTAATTTAATTTAAAAAACAAGTTTCGAATATTTTTTCGGATATTTTAATTTTTTTTGTCACGATTCGATATTTTAGAATTTCAATCGATCTATAATTGTCCAATTTTTATTGAGATTTTACTTTAAACTTCAGCAGCTTAGATGGCGAAATCTTTTACGTATTAAGAGTTGCAGCAATTACGGTTTTTGAATAATGTTTTAGTATTGTTATGGTTACATGGCTCTGTGACACTATGACAGCCCTAGCTCGCAACCGGTCCCGTCACGTGACGCTGACAACCAAGACCGCGCGACACGACGCTCGCGTGCCGGTGCGGTTAACTGGGGCGCGAAATGCGTGACGTTTCAAGGTTAGTTAAGCATATGACTTGCTTAACTTCAATTAACTGTGTTCTGATAATTTTTTTTTTATATTAGAAGGGGGTTGTATCGTTATGATTATGCCGCTATGAGCTTCCTAAACATTTTTCGTTCCCGTATTCTTAAAAAAAAAACATTTATGATTACCCCTACCTGATAAATCCATACCTACTCCTAAAAATGTGTCTCGTTTCTCTTAAGGTATCTCAGCTTAGTAAGTTGTTAGTTATAAGGTTCATTTTAAACAACATATTGTAGACATAGTACCTTATAATAATGTTTACATCAGTT
>DWPT01001754.1:0-17739 GCA_018251895.1 Agathymus mariae mariae
CAGGAATTACTTTCACCGATTTCTCTCCTCTACGATAAAGCTTCTTTCACACATGGTAATAACAGAAGTAAGATAATGGCCTGCACAAGTGCATGAGCTATAGGTACATTAGTAAAAGATTGAATTTTTTTTTATATTTACTAATCAACTGTGCCTACCTAACCGAAACGTACCCGAGACCCGTCGCTCAACAGGATCACTAACACCAGAGCTTCATTTTTCATGTCGAAATACAATCTTAAATGATGCTTTAAAGTATTACTAAAGGTTGTAACGATGCCAGTATGACCCGACGGGTAGGTAATGTGGATAAGAAATCGATAGTCTAAGTTATGCTTCAGATAAAATTTAGCATTTTCAGAAATAATTTAATTTTTTATATTATTAGTATGAAACACATGTTAATTTTATAGCCGATAAAAAATATTACATTGCTAATTCCGACTACAGAATTTTTCGATGCACGTGGTCTTACACGAGACTTCGAGTATCATATTTCCCTTATAGTCATACGGAAAAAAAATTCCATATGCATATTTTAATATTCCATATGAATATTATAAAACAACTGTTGTTACAAATACCCAAAAAAAAATATTGAATACGAACGTGAACCGTGAAACCAACGCGGCATCCTTCGTCCATAATAACTATTTAAATAAATAACATTACAAATACTAAATACTCACTTTCCCTCTTATGCAGTCCCATGACGACGGTATCAGTGCTGCATGCTGCACTCACTGACGGCACATCACTGTTCTAACCCCGTGCTAGAAAGTTGTGCCCAGAATCGCAGTTTCGTTGTGTGAGGCTGCAGAATTTGCGTGGACGTGTGATGGCAACAATTGTACGTGGTTCCGGTGACGGAACTGAACGCTGAGAGTAGGATTAAGTACGTAATGAGTATAGTATAGAGAGATAGTTATAAAATAGTAGATTGGCACAAAGTATATGATAGAAGAATTTACATTATGAACAGCTCGTGTGAAATCTACTCTGACATCTGATACCAAAAAATCTTTTTGTTCAACACAGCACGATAATTAAACCGCAGTACACTTTCACCCAGCACAACAACAATTAACTAACAGCGCGCCTATCTCAAAATGGATTCAAAAAGGTCACAGTAAAATATCATTATTTTGGCTGTGAGACGGTTTCGAATAAGTTTCTCATCAGGCGAAAGCAGCTCATTAGCGACCGTATGTAGACTATATTTAATTAAGTTCTCATTACCACAATCAATTAATTATTCTCGAGAAGATTAAAGTTTGCCGGCTTTGTCTGCGCGGATGCAATTATTGTACATTACGTCATTTCCTTATTATATAACAATTTTAATTTCTGTTTTTTTCATGTAATAAACTGCTAAATAGTTAATAAATGAACTTTAAATTATATACATTATATATATACATGTGGTACGCTTGGGAACTGTTGTGGTTATCAGTTAAACTGCACTGTACCAATAAAACTACTGTACTTGTACATTATTTGCATGAAACCAAACAAAATTAGTTATTTGTATTATATTATCAATCTACGTATAGCACATAAAAATATTTAGTTTCTAATCGTTTTCAGAAAAGTTCTCCGTTTTAAATATTGGTAATTTTCGGTGTCGACTGCACAATATTGTTATATTTTGTAGGGGTTATTGCTTTAATGCTGTTGAGACAAAAGTAATAGGTAGGAACTGGGAATATTAATGATTTATTGTTGTCTATGTTTTAAGATTAACATTTTAAATTAAAATATTTAATTTTTCTATATAAGACTATTATGTATACCTACTACATTAAAACCTTCGATTCAATATTTGTAACCCAGCATCTACCCTTCGGAAGGTAACTTAAAGAATGAGATTAATTATAATCAATAACATCGCAAAACAAAAATGTACATATCTGCAACATAGACGTTAACTCTAGCTGCGGATGCAGTGTATGCGTCACAGTGACGTTTTGTGTGAAGACGCCGATGGACGGCGGTGACTGCACGACCATTTTAAGGTGACCCGTACAGCAGTTATGAACATAAAAATGTGCTGTCTTGCGTCCATTGTTTACAATGAGGAGCTATAATACAAATGGGTTATAAAAGGCAATGCATGGCCGTCTGGCTCCACGGTCGACTGACCGCGGCCGTTCGGCCTTGGCAGACACCTAATGATCATTGCGATACTTTGCACCAACCTTTGGATTCGCTGTTACCAAACATTAGTTGGTTGTCACTACCAACTAAAACTTTACAATTTATGAACAATCACAAACCATCGATTGGTTATTCCCATCACTTTTGCCCCAATAAAATTTAATTATCTAGAGGCCCCGAAGTAAGTCGGTAAACCGAAATTCTCAATGCGAATACTAGGAACGTTTGTATATTGTTGTAATGCGTGCTACATCACTAGGTCAGTTAGTTTTGCAATGATGAGTAAATGCAAATTGCAACTGCGCAGTTTTCAGTAATTAAGCAGTTTCAATGAAATGTTCATAAAAAAATTGGATACTGCAGTATAGTTCCTAATGCGACATTCACTAAATCATTTTTTAATACAATTAATAAATGTCTTCATAAAATTTGTACCAATAAAATAAAAAAAGATATCCTTAGTCGCGAGTGCCATAAAGTCACAAATGTTTTCTTATCTTAAAGGACAAGATCACAATACTTTTGATCTGAAAAATACAATATCCAGCTCGGCAGAGTATCGAATCCGTTGGCCATCGCTCTGCTTTACTGATACCAACTGACACTCGGAAAGATGTAATATAAAAAATATGTTTTTTTGGTATTTCGTGAGAAATCTTCAAAAGATACTCGACCTTGCAGTGAGGTACTGCTATTTTCGGGATATATTTAATGAATATCCACTAAAATCTTTTCGGCAGTCATCCGACGCATAAGAGACGCCCCGGGATCTCATGTGAACACGCCGGTGTGATAATGTAACAAACCAATCGCCACTTTAAATGAAATTGATTGAACCGCCACCTGCCGGTTGTTAAAGGTATATGAAGTTCGTCACAAAAAACATTCAATCGTATGCCGGATATACAAAAGATGTGCTGAGGAATTTCTTTCGCCTTTTCTTCTCCTTGATGTAAAATATTAAGATGCACCTATTCGAAACGGTAGAAGAAGCAAAAGTTTTGTGTTAACCAAATATTGCGTGTTTACATGTATATTATCAGAAATGGTAACTAAATGATTTTGAATTTCAATCTGAGTTATAAATATTTAACCTATTATCATAACGTAGTTGTGTTCAAACAAGAGTTTTTGAGGAGGAGGAGTAGAGGCTTGGAAGGGATTTGTCCGGGAAGGAGATAGTTCAAGAGTTTAAATATCTTCAATACAATAAAATTAGAATGTTAATGATATGCATGCATATGCCAGAAGATATTTATAGGAATAATGCTAAATTATACTACAAAAATTTTATCTTACGTATTTCGTATTGTTATCCATCTACAACTAAGTGCAATAACAGAAAAATTAAAGGTGTCAGACAAAATTTTCTATTTGTTAACCTATTGCCCTCTTCCGGTAAGTTCTCCGACGTAAGGTACTTCCAGCTAATCCGATCGTATTCTAATTATTAAGTACATGTAATTGTTTAGTTCGAGGAAATATCTGCTTCCTATAGTACCTTTACAATTTATTTTTTACAGTTCCGAACATCCGATGATAAATCGGGACGGTGTAGGACTGCTCGCCTGTTTGCTGGATGGATAAATGAAATATTTTGAACGTCTTATAAATCGATGAACTCAACGATGAATGATGACTCATTGTCACGTTCCGCCTAAGCGTTCGGCTTGTGACACATCTATCTCCCTCCCACTCCATCAGCCGATACGTCTGAGTAGAAGAGAGACAGCGGCAGCACACAACCTACACGTGAACTGTTTTGTCAACTGTTTATAAAGTTAAGTGAAAAGTTAATGTGGTTTCCATTGTTCATTACAACAATGACGTTATTACGCAAAATTATCGTGCGTAAGCCGACTTTACAGACAACCAATATTTTTTTAGTTGTGTTTGCCAGTAATAACAATTTAGCACAGAAAATTATTTCAATATCGTCATCGAATTTCTACAACGAGGCAAACACTAATCAAATATAGTTATAGCTGGTTGTCTCAATTACGAAGAAACGAGTAAAGCGTAAATAATTGAACTGTTATTTTGACACCGGCAAAATATAAAAAACATGGCTAAATGCAAGTCTGTCCAGGTATTCTGAAGGTATTCGTATTATATTTTTTAAACAAATATTTATAACCATAAGGTATTTATCGTGTTACGTTAAGTCGCGTTTGAAAATTATTATAAGGAATTATAATTTGTATATTTACTAACGATGAATAAGGATAATACAAACTTGGTAATCTAAAGTTATAATTTGTAAAGTTGAATGTTTATTTAATAAAAATAAACAAAGGTTAACAGGTAGGTACATTAATCTCTGCTGACCTTTTAAACTTATTTGTAATTAATTACAAAATGCCAAGTGTCACGCTAA
Source organism: Agathymus mariae mariae (assembly GCA_018251895.1). Lineage (NCBI taxonomy): Eukaryota > Metazoa > Arthropoda > Insecta > Lepidoptera > Hesperiidae > Agathymus > Agathymus mariae. The sequence continues at coordinate 4,535 of DWPT01001754.1, forward strand.
CCGGCAACACACATATAATCCGTGTTCTATAATATTTTTTTAAATACCGAAAGACTCACTCATACAGCCAAGACATGTTTATTTTTGTTTAGTTGTAAAATATGCAACCACATAGTCATGGGTTTACATGGACAACGTAGATGATGGTGTCAGGCAAAAAAAACAAAGCTTATTATTGGTATTGTTGTTGACGTCATGATTTTTTATTTAGTCAAGACAATTTAAATTTCGCTGGCTTTATCGAATTCAATTTTATTTATTCATAGGGCTATCCGGTGTTAGTTGTATACACTTTAGGCACCCACATTATTTTGTGTTACATATATTAATTATATACTTTTTTATATTAATAGCCGACAAACGAGCACACGAGCTACCTGATGGTAAGTGGTCACCTGCGCCCATGGACATCAGCAAGAGCAAAGGTATTTAATTTAAAAAATTTAATTTTATTGCATTGATGATCTTAACAGTTGTTTGAATCATAAATCGTTCACTGCTATTGATGTATACATTTTCTAAATGTCAGCTATATTGCTAATTTGTTATTCAAATTAAAGACTTTCGATATCATCCTAATATTAACAGATTCAATATTAACAGATTCTATTAACATTTTATTAACTTGTTTTGCGACGGTCATCTTTATGGTAATAATAATAAACGCATGGCTAAGAGACAGAAATCGCAATACATTATTTATAAATCAAGACGACAGTGTGAAACAGCGCGATAGAAGCTCGTGTACCGAGTGAACGCATGCAAATTCGCTTCCCGGGATAGAAGATTTGAACATGACCTTAAATTTTCATAGTTACTAATTGCAACAAGAAAACAGTCGTTATAATCAATGGACTACTATCTCCTGCCGCGGGGGTGTGAGTGTGTAAACGTTTACGTTGTATTGGACATATGTAACTAACTTCAGATACATGACGCCAAGCCTCGTCGACGGCTCTGCTTAGGAGCATCTACCACCCGAGTTGGCCACTACCCCTCTAGCGTGCGGTGTTGTACGATGCATTTCTTCCCAGAACGTACCCTTTTCGGTGCCAATGGGTCATATTCTAATAGTCATATTCTTTGTTATGAAATTCTTTTGACTTCGGCATGCCTTATTGATAAAATGCATTCCTTAAAGTCAACGTTTCCTTCTCCTGGTGCGCCCTGCTGAATACGACGAGATGGCCCGGTCCATCCCGATTCAGCTCTATAACGTTGAGATCGATCCCGTCTGAAATTGTATTTAACTGTCTGGCTGGCTATCATTTTCCAGATAGAATCAGCTTTAGGGTACGACTACCAGGTAGATAAAGAGTTTCACGAAGTCCGAGTACTGTTAGGGTTAATCTAATTGTTGCACAGCCCAGTTGCATTCCAAAAGATGGGATGTGGGATCATCGCGTCCTCCGTTAGTCAGCAGGATGCATCAAGAGCTTTAGCTGGCCAAGGCGTCTATAATTGAATAAGTTCTAATCTTACTGTCACTATTATTAATAACGAATTCCGTCCTCGGTATAGTTATTTGGCCTATAGGCACCTAAACATCACGTTCCTGGAATAAATGTAAACTGGTCTTTGATAGGCAATATCGGGCTGTGTAAATGGGCAGCGTGATATTCAGGCATACAATAGTATTGTTGCTGATGTCGGTCAACGACCGCTACGCGTGCTCCATTTTTACTATCCTTTGAATGTATTCAAACGGCGCTGCAGCACGGGTACATTACAAAAGGCTCAAGTTGTTTGTCGATGTAGTTTGTGTAGGTTTTTTTCTCTTTATTAAAGTTTGAATTTCCTAATATTTTTCGTTAGGTTATAGTCTTTTAACATTAAATCGTTGAATATATTTTGTTATTTTTTGTATTTTTTTTTTTATGTTTTTTTACGTTATGTTACGCTGCTGTATGGCGCATTAATAAAAAAATAATCATATTTCTTCGTTTCATTACTCTCTTTTTATTCCACTTCGGTGTGTATCCTAAAGTTATCATAAATTAAATAATTTGTAATGGTGTATGTGGTATGAAGCATCTTATCCGAATGTTTATTGTTATTTTTAAGAGGGTTTATCATCAAATGGATCTCATGACGATATGAAGTCGACGCGGCTACTAGATTGGTGTTATTTTAAGAACTAAGATTAATACAAAAACAGTCGCAGCCCTTGTTATACGCACTATAAATAGCCAAGACCTAACAACAAGCTTATTTTATTTTACCTCTTGTTTTATCATATTAATTATTGTCTCTCATATTAATGTAAGTACTGGCTGGGTACCTGGAACGTACTTGCTCGGTCAGAGGGTCGGTCGAAGGGTCGGTATGATAACTATTTCCGATTTAACCGTAAATTATAAATAGGATAGATGTTAAGGACGTTTTGATTGGTAGGTGCATTTTGCACAACACTATCAGGACCATAACACTTTTGCTGTCAGAGGAGCTGTCAAGTAATATTAGGTGACCATCGATATCCATAGTCATTCATTACTCATCAAGTTATTTATGTATGTAGGCGTGTCCTTCAATATGTAGCGGATATGAAAATGTAAAAGGTGTCATGTTAAAACACTTTATATAATGGTCTTTATTTTTGTTTAGTTGACAAACATTTAATGATAGTACCCAACACAATGGAAAATACTGACTTTAGTGATAATGTATATAAATTGCAGTGTAATTACAATCTACAGTCGGACATTACAATCTCTCCTCGATTCAAATCGTTCCAAGACTGCACCACGTTGCTTTAATGCGAATTAATAAAGTTTTATCAAGTTAATTATTCTAAGGCCGCTCGAAAATAAGGCGTAACGCTCTCTAACTATAACAACCCGCATCGTCTAACAAATCCTCGAAATATACTATCCGAAAATAACTCTAGTACTGACATTAGTGTTAAACGACAAAATTATATATATTTTGCAGCCTTGTATACAATTTAATTGTGTACACTCAATACCACGTAATCGAGAAACGATAATTTCAAAGTAACTCAACCCTAAATTTAGGATTAAATAAGAAATGTCATTTCCGGCCCATAATGTAACCCCGAAAACAAAATGATGGATCATTCGAGAGAATAAAGTGCGTACCAGCAAATGGGTCGGCTTTGATTGATCGGTCGCCGGTCGCCCGACCGCGAGCAGGCGCCGCGCCGCGCCGCGTATGTTGCCCCGTTGCCCCAAACACGGGCCGTTAAAACAAACAAAAATGTAGCATGGACTGCTAGCGGTTTAATTCGAGTTCACCTGTCAATGTAAAACGAGGGTTGTGCGTACTATTAAGTACAGTATAATTCATTAATTAGCCTACATTATTGCTGAACTCTAACCTATAAACGCTATAAAAATTATTGTGTTTGATGGATGGCAATAGGGCAATAATTGTACAGCCAGGGATATGCTTAGAACTTTGTCATTAATTCGTTTAATCACTAACAGATCGTTGTACTACATAGCTACGGACCTCGTTCTTGCGTACCAGGTGATGGAGGATAACGTCTGATAGGGTATCGTCGAACGTTAAAGAAGTTGTAGATTGTGATTGCCCAATAACATATACATAAACTCATACACATACTTATCTATACATATAATAACATTCTAACTGATCACTTTCTGTACATTAAGGATATATGAGAAATATTACTATAAGGGGCCTTTATAATAGAACCCAAAACAATAGTGGTTAGAATTTTTGTCCGTTAGTCTGTGCGTTTGTTCGCGCTAATCTCTCAAGAACGGCTTATCTGGTTTCATTACGGTTTTCACTATTTTATTGCAGTAAGCGTCACTTAATACTAAAAGTTTGTTTGGTTGTAATCCGTCCATAAATAAATATGTTATGAATCAATATATGTATTTCTAATTCACAAAAGGAGAAAAACACAGTCCTAAAACACTGCCGATGCCATTTCTAAGTGTAATGTGTTTTTTCTGAAGCGATATATAAATAACCCAATTTATGTTTCTTTGTCACACATAGGCTGTCGTCTCTAAACAATTAGTTAGTTAATTAGTAATTAGTTAGTCAATTAATTAGTAATTAGTTAGTCAAAAAAATATATTTAAAATGAAACGCTGTTACGAAATGGCTTAAAAACTTTAAATTCAGGTGTATATATATATATATATACGTGTGTGTGTGTGCGATTACTGATGTGAATGAAAGGTTCATCTTACCGCAAAAGACGCCGCATTGGAATACTAGTTAAAATTACACAAATTAAAAAATAAACTCATTGGTTCCATGACACATTTTATCTGTACTCATACATTTTATTTACAGTATATTTATTATGTTACTATTGTTACGTTATTTGTTATTAACTGCTATGACGGTTAATGCGTGTGTGACATAATGTACTTTTATATAAAACTAGAGTTGCATAAAATCACGGTTTAGCCTCAATGTACTGTACAATAGAATACGATACAGTTACGATCGTAACAGGTAAATATACGGGTACATTAGGGTTAATCCGAGTTCAGCATAGATTAGGTCCGGTGGCTTGAAGTCTATAATTGAATCAACATTTTTGTGTCGCGTTATGTAAAAGCGACGCGATCATAGTACGAATTTGCGTCAATTGCAAATGATCGGCTTAGTTAACTGTCTTTAGGCACTGTTTGGATGGGTGTCTATTAGTAACGAACTTTAAAAATGCGTCCGTGTTTCGCAGGGCACACCAAGGTGTTGGTAGTAAACTTGTTACCATTACATAAAGTAAAATATTTTGATTGTTTAGTAACACCTCCACGAATTATGATGTCCTGGCATGTCAGAGGAGACTGGTGATCTGCAATGAGTTACTAATGTGCAGTAACCACGTAAAACATTGACGGAAAAGACTTGATCCATGCAGCGAAATGTAATCAATATTAAAACCGTTATAATACCGTTATAATATCGCAGACTAATACGTAACGGTTATCAAGAAAAACAAGAAAGAAACGACATTGTATATTTTGATAATGACATTAATAACAATTTTTTCGTTATTTTCCTGCCAGGCACGCAAGTTTGATATATGAAGCAGACTTGCGTTGCAATCAAATTAATAAGGCCCCATGCTCCGGGACAACCTCATTAGGTATTGCGCAGAAGAGCAACGATGCGTTCAAAGTGGAATCACTTTGGTAACCTTGCCGTATGTCATTGATATTGCTGACGGTGTGTTGGATAAACACACGCAAATAAAACGGATTCAATAGATTATTCATTTTAGTGGACCAACAAAGTAAAATTAGGAAAAAGTTAAAAAGATAAGATATACCTCAATTATAGATGCAGATCAACAAAAATATAGCCTATAGCGTTTTACAATATACGTAAACCGTCATCATGTATTAACATATCTCTGGGGAGTTAAAGCCACCACCGCCTCGCCGATCAAGCGCCGGATGTCAGAGGACTCTCTTTTGTTAAATGAAGCGAGTGATAATTAAGTTCAAACCACAAAACCATAAATGAGACTTATGTTCAGAACTCGATCGAACGTTGTAGACCAAACTATAGAAGTACAACGCCCGAAAATAACAATGCGTGTTGACGCAGCCGCATATCGAATGTGGTGCTTGCTATGTAAAATGAAAAGGAGATTTCTTTGCAGAACTTACGCAAGAATGCCTGATAATACATGAACGCAAGAATGGCTCGACGCGTTACTAGGTACGCAAATAACATTACACGCATACACTGTATGCTGCGCTAACTTAAGAGGCATAAATATTCATTGAAATTTTATTTTATTCCTATTGTTACGCCGGTAGAATAAAATGGTACATTTATTTCAAGGTGAATTAAACTGAAAATACAGTGTATAACTAAATATCCTTCACCAGTGATCGCAGCCTACGTAGTTTTGTATTTTACTTTGTGAACTGATTTCGATGACCTTCAGCGAACCAGTTATAAAAAGTAGAGAAATGCGTTCTGTCAATAAAAAGCAGTGATAGCGTGGTGTGTACAAAAACTCTACGAGATTTGTAAGTTCTATTAATACAAGTAACTTTTCTTAATCCTCACTGGCAAACTCACTGGCTTAAAGTTTAATAGTAGGCATTCCAACGCTAAAACTGAAACGCGTAATAATATTCACGATTAACAATTAAGATTACACATTAAAGTGTCGAGCTATCTCTAGCAGAAGGGACCTGCCGCTATTGTCCCTTCCGTGCACCATGATGGCACGGGGCAATTAGTTTGGACTGAAGACGGAAGGTACTTCGTATACTACAAAATACTAGGAATTACTTTTCCTACATTCAGTTAAGCAGAGTGTCATAATTATGTATTACTTGTTTGATAGGCCTGTAACATCGCAGTTATAAAGTACTATTTATTACATGTCCGTTTCGCTGGACATGATATGGAGATACCTATAATAATTGGATGGGTAACTACTTTAAAAAAATATCCCTTGCTTTTATGGATGGGACGGTAAGCCGCGGTCCTGATCGCTGCTAGCCCTTCTCCAGTTTGGACCACAATGAGTAATATAAATCAACGTGCTCCCTGGCTCTTCCATTATTAGACCAGATCTATGCCATATATCTTACTGGAATAGTAGAGATAGATTAGTGGTTTGAATGTAGTTTATGGGTGTCTCAGCTTCCAATTCTGCACAAACCCCTGATTATACAAATTACGCGCATATGAGAAGTTAATTATCACATGCTTTAATTTTGTAAAACATCTTGAAGAAATCTACATGTTTAAGAGTTATTCATCATGTTCTGGAATACCTACGAACTCCGCCATTCTACACTTCTCCAGTACGCTCTCATTGTGAGGGATAACGCTAATTAAAGCAAAATGAACCTTATCAATTTATTTGTAAATTTAATTAACTAAGTAAAACGTGTGAATCGCTCACGCAGCTTTGATTATCACAACAGAAAGAAGATTAAACAATACTGAACGCATTCCGGTCATTGCATAATACGCCTTATTTCCATAATGGGTTCTGTTAACGATTGTGAAAATTGTGTTTAGAAGACGGACGTATGGAATTTTGCAATAAAATTAAAACTTTATTTAATATTAAAACAAACAAAGATAACAATAAATTTGTATACTATGTTTCGTGTAATGGTGTGTATCTGTAATTTATCGCAAATCTTATTTTATTTGTTATGTTACATCTGTTATGTGTTCTCAATTCGATCAGGGAATCAAAGCAATCAAAAGTTCATGAAACATTTTAGTGACTGAAATAATTGTCTACGCACAGCAACCTTACACAACGATTCCGAGTCACGTCACGAATCGAATCACAGTACAGGTAAAAATTGAAAACAACAACTCCTTTTTAAAGTCATTCGGTCACTGTTCAATAATGACACCACTGTAAAAACCTTTAGGTATATCACGCGTACAACACGGTTCGCGGTTCGAAGCAGACTGAATCGCGAAGGTGGGGACGTTTGGAGGGGGTAGGGACGCAAGGGGCGCGCGCCCTTCTAGCTATACACACTATCGACGAAACTACAACACGGTACTCCGATCTCAACTGTAACTCACGTACAGAAAGTCCGTTTTACAACGACAAATGACCAAAAGCTAGACGAAACATATTTGACACTCGTACGTGCTCGAACAGTTTCGTGCGTTTTCGGCGGTCGTGCGAAAGTCGTACTGTACGTTATACAACCAACAACACAGCTGATTGGTCGATCGAACAAATAAGGTATTTTTGAACTCTAACACTCTATAATAAAGAAGCTTATCGAGTGTACGTTTACGAATTGATAACCAATCTAGTATGAAACATATTACAGGATTATATTCGTCTGGAATTTACAGCATAAGTTACAAATTGTACCAGTTTTATCAGGTTTCAAAAACATATTTTTATGTAAATAGCCGTCAAACGAGCAAACGAGCCATCTGATGACAATTGGTCACCGTCGCCCATGGTCACTTAGACTAAACGTATCACTAGTGCGTTGTCGGCAAAGAAATGAGAAGAAAGAAAGAATGTAAGCACTGTTTCTCAAGCCGTCAGCCGGAATACGACAGTCGTTTGGCGGCTGACTCAAGCAGGAGTGCGGTAGCTAGCCAGGCATGCTTCGCGGAAAGATAATACCTAATGCACTGGTATTGTTACTGAACAATATTAATGACTTAATAATAATATTGGAGTTATGAAATATCACGACTTTGTAGAGTTTATTAAAGGTAACTTACAAGGTTTAAGATCATTAGAAATTAACTTTCTTATAACACAGTAGTTATCTGGTAATATACAAATAAAAAATAACGTTCATAAGTGTATTGTGTGTGTGTGTGTGTGTGTGTGATTTTGAATTTGAATACATCAAAAAGTGTAACCATATTTTACGTATTAAATTGAATACGGAGAGAACAAACATTTATCTGTCACATATGCTGCAGTCGAGAACCGAACTGGAGACCTTTCATTCGCTAGGGAAAGCCACTGTCAATTAGACCACTAGATCGTCGATACAAATACAAATAATTTATTTGCTTAGACGTTGAGTAGTTACAAAAAGGTCTTAATGCTAATGGACGATGAACAGTCAACTTTAACCATAAATGTACTATGCAAATATGAAATTATTTACTACTATAAATTATCTATAATTATTGAGGGTTATTACTTATTAGGTTACAATTAAAGAAGACAAACTTTAAAGCTGACGGCACTCATACTGCATCTTTGCCGGCGACGCGTCTGCGCTTCCGGCTCATCACCATCACATGACCCCGCCTGCTCGTTTGTGGGCTATTGACTGAATCCAATGATATCCAATCCAAAAGAGAACTGTACAGTGTCAAATATATACTGTTAGCCATTTCAAACTTTCACAAACCACTAAATTGATTTTTGTATACGAAGGCATTAAATAAACTACAGATAGCCAACAAGGTCGTCGGCAATGACACTGTAAAGTAAAAGTTTGACATTGCAACTTCGCTGAATGTCTCTACGGGGCACCATTTCTGATGCTATGTTATCTTTCAGGAATAAACACCGGCAGTGGCGAAGCGTGTAAATCGCTGGAAAAGGTTTCCTTTTCTCTTTTCGTTTTTTATTATTATTTTTACACTACTTTATTTTGTCTTTAATTCTTCTCAATATTGTGATTCTGCGATACATATTTCTTTTTTTTTTTTTTTTTTATTTAATAAAAAAATCTTTGTTAAACTAAGTTGACTTTATTTTTTTTATATTGCGTGTTTTTTATTGATTTTGTCGTAAATGATGAGATTATAATAATGATGATGAAGTAACTCGTGGTTTGCAGATCTCAAACGTTTTACACTATCAATAATTGCTTTTAGACAAAACTTAGCGATATCTAAAAGGATGTATTTTTTAAATATCGGTAAAATTGGAAACGTGTTTATTAATACGTTCCATATCTGCTCCAATGCTTGTCTCGGGTGTTCCCTCATCACTTGAAATTTAACGTTCGCAGTTCAACTTGTTCGCCATGGCCGCTTTTACAGGCTTCAACAACATTTTAGACAACTTACAGGCACAAAAGTTTCCTAACAACCAGTACAGCGGTAAGTGTAAAATAATTTTAAATGCGCACTTTAAATAATTCTTTGTGGCTAACGAAAAACAAACTGTAAAGGAACCTGACGTTCAATCCACTGAATGACGCTCGGTACTAAAGGATGTAAATAGGTTTTATACAACTGCAGACAAAGGACTAAAGTAGTACTCGAAATATAAAGCGAGGTCATTGCTCACTGCTCTCGAATCGAGGACACGACACGGACCGCATTGGCAAGTGAAACAACTTGGCATCTGGCAACTGGGGTCTATTTTAATGGAAACTACATCGTCACATCACTCCAGCGACATCTTGCTGGATTACTATTTCGTTGTAAATCTATGCAAGTTCATTTTAAAGTTAGCAGTGAGACTTGTTAAAGTACAGCTTATAAGTAAGGACAACAAAGCTTATAAGTAAGGACAAAAAATAACATAACCGTCATATGTTGATTTAGAAGAAGTACTGAGGAGAGGAAACGGTAATACCTTCTTCTCATTTCCTGACCGATAGTGCATCGGTGATACCTTTGGTCTTGCTGATGCCCATGGGCGACGGTGACCACTTACCATCAGCTGGCTCGTCTGCTCGTTTGTCGGCTATTACCATAAAAAATAATAATAAAAGCAAAACATATTGTCATAAATATATTTACAAAATGTCTTAACATCACTGTGCACCTACATTTGTCTTTATTTTAACAGCTGGCAATCGAGACGGTCACCGTCACCTAAGAATATAAGTTAAACCAAGGGCAACATTGAGGCGTTGTTAGAAAATTGTGAAGTTATTGTAATCAAATAAATGCTATTTGCACACACACTTGCATGCTCTGAGTGTCTTTGTCACAGGACATTGTTAAGACATCGGATTATACGACAGCGAGACGCCCTTACGCCAACGGCATGTCTTGGTAGTAATTGATCGATTAAGCTTTTTCACACCAGGTGCGGCCGCAGTCAAACGTTTTGTGGGAAGAATAAAATAAAAATATTAAGCAGGTACTGCTACTGTAAGCAGTAGTACGGAGTAGAATGAGTGATGGGTGAATGGTACGACGGGTGCAGGTGGTAAAATATTATGGACGCTTCCGTATTCCTTTAGACGTAAACTCTTCGGTGAGTTACAGTACCTACTACCAAGTGGGAAACTAAAGTCAATCGCAATGACGTGGTGGATATACACGACAGATGACCTGGATAAGAAGAGGTTCCCCTGCTCTGCAGTCGATTGAAATGTTATATAGGTAGTGGAACGAGAGTGTTCAACTTCTTTTTGCTTTTTATGTAAATAAAGTGTGCAAAGCTAATACTCGAATATAAAATGGGTATTCCATTTCATTCTTAGTCGGTAACTCATTTGATACCTTTGGTGTTACGAACGCCTACTGGTGACAGTGACCATCAGGTGCCTCCTCTGGCCGTTTGTCAGCTGTTTACATTTGAGGTTGGTTTAATGCCTGTAGTCTACAACGGCTACTAATATTAATAAAGTAAACGAAATGCATTTACTTTATAATTATTTGATGCCAATAAAAACACTTTCGAGGTGAACTCATATTGTTTTTACTACATATATAACAATATATTCGTAAGATGAACTCGTGTTACATAGCAACTTATATTCATAAATAGTAAGAACTGACTCAATGTTCACTTCCGATGAGGTGAACGACATCTGAATTCCTCTGTTTGTCTGGAGCTAGTCAGTTGTATTCGGTCCAATTTTTTAAACAGAATGATTCATAGATTCAATGATTCATAGTAATAATTTTGGAAGTTAATGTTCAAAGAGAAGTAGTGTAGTTAAGTGACCATTGGAACCGTGACAAATCTGTCAACGTGAAATAGAAACTACTTTGGTTATAGCCGACTACGTGAAGATGGCAAGGCGAGTGACCAATCAACACCACGGACATCTGTCTCACTATCGTCATTACTTATTACTTTATTTCAGAAGAGCGAGCCGTGTCGAGTGCCTCAACACCATGTTATGAGTACGTAGAGGAATAACGTTTTTCGTTGTTCATTGCAGGGTGCACACTGAGCAGCGGATTGCATGTGTAAACAAATTAAGGTGTTTAACAAATTGCAACTTGTCCGTCCGTAAATTAGAAAAAAATGAACGTAACTAACGTAGAGCAAGATATGCGAGTCATTATAGAAATACACGCTTCCGTTTGTTCACCTGATGGATAAAACGGTGAAATCAGTACATTTTGCGTTGACATAAGTTACAAATAGACCTACAATTAATTAATAACAACAAATGATCGATCAGTGATATATCGTGAGTGAGTATTAGACGAACGCAAATCGTGCTCTATGTTCCACGTACGATCACTCGAGTTGTCCTCGTTCCGTAGAGATGAGTCTCAGCGATCGATTAGTGATATTTCATTAATGACCCGAGCTGCAGCTAGCTGTAAGGGGATTTTAATTCGATACAGAACAATAATTTTGCTGCAAACGAATTTTGGAACGGATGAATCTATACGGCCTACGTAATAAAAATTAATCACACGCCACGCAATGAGCAAGGTGCTGGCCACATGGGTTAAAGGACTGTTAACCGACGAGGAAGATGGCGAATGGCGAAATTCCCGTGGGGCGATCACGTCCTGGCAAACACAGCATAGGACGCCTGCCCTGCGACAAGATGGACTCGCGAGCTGAAGAAGACAACGGCTATGAGTTGGATTCAGAAGGCTTTGGACCGATCAATGCGGCGCGAGTCACAGGAGGTCTATTTCTCAACACTGGATTTAGAATGGTTCATGGATAATTCATACATTTATAATACATGTTTTACTAAAGCAAGTCATTATTTAATTCAAATAGGCATATAATTAAAAAAAAAATGTACACTACATGTTGAATGTTTAAAGACATACCAAACCGCCCTCGCTCAACTACACATTACACTTAGATATAACACATGCGTTGTTTGAGGACGCATCGGAATGTAACGAACTTAAAATATTAAGTGACGCTTACTGCAACACATTAGGGAAAACAGTAAAAAAACAGACTAGACGTTTCTGAGATTAGCGAGAACAAACATGCAAATAAACGGACAAAAATTCTAACAACTATTGTTTTGGGTTCTATTGCGTTAATAAAGGCCCGTAATAATGTTTTTTCTCATAAATCGTTCATGTACAGAAAGCGATTAGTTAAAATTTTATTAACGTAAAGATTAATGTTTTAAATTTCACCAAGTGATTGCTCTAGCAGACGGAACACGAAAACGTCTCTACAACACAAACTTGTCCATAATCATGTAGTATTGAACATCGGTGGTAGGCCGCCGTCGCCGCGGTGCCGCCGTGCCGCCGTGCCGCCGTGCGTCACATATTATTGAATTACTAACGAGCACCTGAGTGCGGCACAAGGCTCATCGATTTCTGATACAATCGGACGGTGTTCGGTTGCGTATGTCATTTACGTTTTAAGTACAAAAAACGAATATTGTAAGTAGTACAAGGTTGTTTGTCATACGCAGTGGGTAATAACGAACGATGTGTACAGAGTCTATTCTTTGTTATCGTTATCGGAATGGGCAGTGGGGTAGAACAGGTTCTTGCACCATACGTGACCAGGTGATGGATCGCGCCCGATTGGAGCGTTGCACGAGCCTCGTCAACTCGTGATAGAAACGTGCTTTCAA
>DWPT01001755.1:0-17739 GCA_018251895.1 Agathymus mariae mariae
AATGTGTAAAGTATTATCATAATCTGTTCGGTGGTTTTAGTGTGGTCAGACAAGCAAGTAAATTCCCAAAAATACACGTTTTGACCTCTATGTCGATATCGATAACAAAGCCTACCTTTTTTATGTTAGTAGCCGACAGACGAGCAGACGAGCCATCTGATGGTAAATGGTCACCGTCGCCCATGGACATCAGCAAGCCCAAAGGTATCACTGATGCGTTGTCGGCTAAGAAATCGGAAGGTAAAAAAGAAAGAAAAAAGTACTGGCTCTCAAGCGCCCAGCCGGAACACGACGAGTCGTTTGATGGCCGACTCAAGTAGGGTGGCAGCTGGCCAGGCAGGCATCACGGAAAGATAATAATAATGATGCCTTAATTATATTAGTGATAATATAATCCTTATGCGAAGCCCTACCACCAAGCAATAACAAATCTATACCTGCTTATAATCAAATTTAAAACTGATCGCTTTCTGTACATTAAAGATTAAGAGACAAATTATTATCAGGGGCCTTTATTACTGCAATGGAACCCAAAACAATAGTTGTTAGAAAATGTATCTGTATATCTGTGAGTTTGTTCGCGCTAATTTCAGAAACTGCTTATCCGAATTCGTTACGGTTTTCACAAATGTAATGCAGTAAGCATCACTTAATATTTAGAGTTTCATTGCAACCTGTTGATAGATAAAATAGTTACAAATTAATACATGTATTTCTTATTGACATAACGGAAAAACGCAGCTTTTTTATGCGTATGTTAGTTTTTCCGAAGCAAAGTGTAGGCACTTGCTGGTTCTTAATATATTTACATTGCACCACGTTACTATTTCATTAACGCCATACCTATAATGTGTACAATTATAGTATTGGATTTGCAAATATACTACCTCGTCTTTTACATTCCGGTTTTGATAAATAGTTCTGGGAAACGATAGAGACATAAATACAGGCCATTCTTGCTGCCCGATAACAATATTAACTGTATTTTCTACTGTTGTACATTTAGGACCGTTATACATTTATAAATGTAATTTTCAACTCTTAAATTTTCTAAATTTCGATACCCAGTTTTCAGTGGTACCAAATTACTGTTAATTCATTAATTCGCAGATTCATCATCATAGCTTCGTACACGGCGAACTTGGCCGCCTTCCTGACAGTGTCCCGACTGGACACTCCGATAGAGTCCCTGGACGACTTGTCCAAACAGTACAAGATACAGTATGCGCCGTTGAATGGCTCGTCTGCGATGACGTACTTTGAAAGGATGGCGCATATCGAAGTTAGATTTTATGAGTGAGTATAATTGATTGTAAATATTTGTTTTTATTTATAATGTATAGTTTGATCTACATGAACGTGGACACTCAAAAATTTTCATGAAACTAAAAATTTTGTTCCGTTGTATATGGTTCCACTTTGATGATACACAGCAACGAACACTTTTGGCAGGCATTTGACAGGGTACCATTAAGATAGCTCACAGGTTAAAAGAAAAACTAGCCATTACAATCTTATCAGCGCATCTCGATCGCTTCGCGTAGGTTTATTTTGAAACAGCCAATCTGTCGAACGATACGTCAGTTTTGGATCGCATTGATAAATCCAAGATTTATCACCTTCAACAATGTTGTAATCACACCGAGATGAGTGTGGTTCAAACTTAGCAAAGTTATTTATTACACTTCATTTCTCAATAGGTACCAGTACTACTAGTAGATCTTTTATCCGACTGCCACTTGAGCGTTATCCGACATCACCTCCGGTGTTAGGCGACGCGCGAAAACATTTCCAGCGCATTTTTCAATGGACCGTATCATTTAAATAAACTCATAAAAATAATGGTTGGCCAGTGTCAAGATACTATTATGTATAAGCGCATAAAATACTGTTCGCAAATTGTTTCTCACAGTCGCTTTCGATTCTAAGAACACGGCGAAGTGGTGCGCAGGTAAATCAATTGACAGTGATTGAAGAACCACGCCTCAGTCACCCTGAGCAGCGGTCGCCTTTGATCACGCATGTGTACATGTGTCTTACGCGGCTGGTTAACGACTCGTTTTCCTGAACGTTCTTATCCTTTCATTATCGAGCGACAGACCTCGCAGTGATATATCAATTTAATGTACATAAATATGCGTTTATATTTGTTTACTGCAAAAAAATGCAGTTACGGCTGCTATTATATCCTTTAAAGAGCAGTAAGTAAGTCTTAAATAATCTAGTGCTGTATTCGAATCAAAGTGAGTAATCAATTAATAATATGCAATCCCAACTCTTAGTTGTCTTTAGATAAACCGTAGTATAGCTCCACAACATGTTACCTTAATAATTATGATGGCTAAATATAATAGAATAGTTCAAATCTTAGGCAACCGATTTTTTATAATTTTTTGTAATGTATAGTGTAAAGTAAATAAAGCATGTAAATTGTTATTATACTAACTTATAAAACAAGGCAAGCATAGTCATGTAAGATCCACCCAGTGCATCTCACAGAATAATCTGTCTCGTGGACCATAGTCAAACAGTATCCTTCTGTATAAAATGTGCTGTACTCTAGGGATGTACGGATGTGAAATTTCAGATCTCGATGACGATACCGATATATGAATAATATTTTACCGGTTACGGTTACGGATGTGAAATTATTTCGGATTATCCGATTATTTCGGTTACGATTATTAGATGATTTAAGAATCGAAAAAAAATATGTAATGTATTTACAAGGTACCACTTTGACTTTATTTCTAGGTATTATCAAGCATTACAATCACGGAAAAGAACAATAGCCTTAAATATTTAATAATAAAATTTGTCTAAAAATTAGAGCGACGCGGTTTTTGGATTATTTAGTCCCTGCCCCGATCCGAAATTATTCGAAACAATTTTATTTCGGATATATTTTTATTTCGGATATCCGATAGTTTCGGTTACGGTTACAAAGCTCCATAACATCTGTGCCGTACTCTAGTAATCCGTTACTAACGTTATCAGCCATGACCCCCTTATCTAAGGCCATCGTAAGTACTGCGTTTTATTTACACGTTTCACTATTTTAGTTTTAAATGTGTTACTAATGACATAACAGGTTTTTTTCTACACATAGCAGGTAGCATTTGGTTGAACGACCAGTCGACAGGCGGTGCCGCGCGATTTATGTTTGAGCCTCTCTCGATACTTTTGACAATCTAAGAATATTAGGTATTTTTAAGCCTGGAAATGCTGTGGAGCCTGAACTGTTAAATAGCGGATATCGATGCTAGGTAAATGATTTCGTAATACAATTTTGCATAAATATTTGCGAGTGTTATCCAAATGTGACGCTGACATTTTGAATTTCTATAGTATAATAGTATATACAAGAGATTGTGAGTTGAATGGCATGCTAGTCTGCTTTTTTGTAATTAAAAATATAATATACTTTTAAAGGATAATTAATTAAACAATATGTCATACTGTCGGATATATGCGGCAAAATTCGCTACGAAGAATGTTTTGTGTCAAAGCCTATTGCAAAATACGAGCGCGCGCGTTGACTTTCACTTTATGCAGTTCTTCTGACTATTGGTAATTAGGTGTTATATTTTAACCGCTCAGGGACTCCAGCAGTCAGAACTGCGTTGGGGCTCTTGGCCGGTTTGTAATCCCCAAGAATTTGCTTGGGAATATATTGCATACATATTTCGTGTCAGACTATGCTTTAAAAGGGCCAATGGGTATCGCGCAAGCAAAAGAAATTATGGATGAATGCAGAGGGAATTTAAGAGAATAATTAACGTAAACTAGGAATCTCCGAAAGATTTTTTTTTAATTGTCCTCAATAATAAATAAATTGAAGTAAATCCTCAAATCTGTCAGTTTTTACACAAATTATATAACTTGTATGACAGATAAATGTTCGTAAGTTTTGACTGTTGGTGGATGTTTTGATTGTGTGTCCGCTCTACCCGTCTCACGAAAGTGTGAGTATTTAAGCATACATTGTTCCGTCTAAACCACCAGAACCGCAATACCTAAAAGATTCCAACATTGATACGTATCGCATGACAGCTATTGTCCTATTCGTTTCACAACTAATCCTTAATCACTCCTAACAAGTCTTGTAATTTATATACAAAACCTTTCTTTTCTCTTTATGTGTCTCTTTTAACCCCCTATCCTTTTTGTCCCATGTGATCAATCCCTGCACACCTTCAAAAGGTAAATGAAAGTCCACTAGGTACTTTATAGAATATTAGTTAAGTTTACTTATTCGATTTATGCATCTTCCGCTAAATCTTTATCTTCTCAGTGTTTATCACCACGCTAGATCCATGAAATCCTATTTTAATGACTGAACAAACCACGCCACCAACGTACCAAGTTGTCAGTGTAGTAAAAAGCTGTCGCCGACCGCTCTGTTTCAGGATTTGGAAGGATATGAGCCTGAACGATAGCTTGAGCGACGTAGAACGCTCCAAGCTAGCGGTGTGGGACTATCCAGTGAGCGACAAGTACACCAAGATGTGGCAAGCCATGAAGGAGGTGGGCCTGCCCCACACCATCGAGGAGGCCATTCAGCGGGTGCGGGACTCAAAGAGCTCCAGCGAAGGGTTCGCGTGGCTGGGCGATGCTACTGACGTCAGGTTGGTTGAAGAATAATTGCGGATTTATGTTAATACAAGGGATTGCCAGCTGATAAACAAACCTACAGAAAACAGATTTGGGGTAACAGGCTGTTGTATAACGGGCGCGGCAAGGCGTTCGATACCTCCTCTTGGGGGTTGCTGGGTTTTGTACTTCATCCAATTACCGCCTTATTTGTAATGGTACTCGTGCTTGGTGGTAGGGTTTCCTCGGAAACCCGGCCAGTTATCACCCTCCCAGAAATCAATTGTGAAATGTGCTGATAATAAGTGACAAGTGGCAATACCGATTCCTTCCTCAGTCAACGCTTCGGCCGAACGCGTGGTGTAGCAGACGTGCATGGACAGCGGTGACCAACCACCGACTGTCTGCTCTGTCCTGGTCTAGTATGTTTGGGTTTCAACATTTTACACTTACCAAAATAATAGGATTATCATACTGAAGGCGGGCGGGCTGCTGCGGTTTGCTGCTCCTTAGCCATTAATGTTAGTGACAGTAGTTTTAACTCGACACCACAACACGCAGCTACTTCAACAACATGACGACGGTGCTTTTACGTAAGACTGTCTTTCGAAACGCGTCAGTCAGCCTGATGTTCGAATCTCTTCATACAACTACTTCACGATGGCTTCCTACGCAACGTTTTCCCAGACACGGTGCCCATCCAAATGACCATTAGATATTGTTACTGTTTGGTAATTACTGCTATTTCTACTTTGAAGATACCACGTGCTGACGAGTTGTGATCTGCAGATGGTCGGTGATGAGTTTTCCAGGAAGCCCTACGCTATAGCCGTTCAGCAGGGGTCGCCACTGAAGGATCAGTTCAATAATGCGTGAGTTTATTTAAGTGCTATGGCGAAGGTCATCCATTTCAATTTCAAGGTCATTCATGATAAAAATCCGCTTACAATTGTTCAAGTATTACAGAGTATGGGGTATAAGAATACAGATCACTGTACTTATGTCCCAATCAACAGCTTTAATAAATTATTGATCAGTGAAATGAAAGAAATTAAATCTACGTATATGACTAAACATAAATTAAATTTAAATCGAATTAAAAATTTTGAAAATTTTGGTGTTTATAACTTTTTAAAACTTGAATTTAAATTGTTCCCAGATTGAACTATATGGTAGTTTAAACTAAAAAGACAAAGATCTAGTTAGAACCGTATTTAAAGTAGCCTGATGGTTAGGTACAAAATGCGCATTTATTAAACAAAAGTATCATGTGAGTCGTCTGTAGCTAACCCCACGACATGATATTGATTCAAGGGCTCTGGTTATTAACATTGAATCATATTGTCTAACTCGCACCTTACCCGATGCGAGTGAGATGAAAGTTCAGTGGCGGCGTCGCATCGCGTGGCTGTCTATACTATACTAAACGTGGCATGTCACTTATTGTGGTGTGAAGTACGTTATGTCGGTGGGTGGGGATATGACATTCGATATGAGCGCCTCTTCAGTGCTGTTCTCCTCATGAATAATACGATTGTGTGTGTAGAAATAATAGCATCATAGCAGCGATAATTGCGAGCTCATAAAATATTGTTTGAACATCTATGAGATATTTTATAACGTCCCATTAATTAGACAATAGAGCATTTATCTTAACATATTCAGTATTATGCAAATTGATAACATTTTTTGTTCTAAAACCGTTTGTAACATTAAGTATGTGCTGTTCTATCTAATACAATTATTACCAGCTGAAGTTTTACATTAATAACTCAGCAGAAAGAAGTTCAAAGAACTGCAGAATATATGTCTCGAATATAAATCTGAAATAAAATGAAAAACTTACCTTATCATATCATATATGATATAAAAAAAATCTGAACAGATCAGATGATTCTTGCCATATTTGCATAAAATGTCGGATGCTTCCATCTCGGGAAGACGACCTGTTCCCGTGAAAACACACCAATATTGTAATAAATTTTAACGTTTTCGAATATCGCCTTCGCTAACAACATGAATATCTATCTAGGCCCCCACACATATGGTGGATACGAAATAATTGTACAGTAGTGGACATGTAACAAGTGTCAATCAAACGTATATATCCCGCTGAAGCCAAAGCACGTAAACAATTACAAAGTACAACTTCCTACTTCCAGAATATTGCAGCTCCTGAACAAGAGAAAACTAGAGAAGTTGAAGGAGAAGTGGTGGAACAACAATCCGAAGGCGCTGAAGTGCGAGAAACAGGACGACCAATCCGACGGCATCTCCATCCAGAACATCGGCGGCGTGTTCATTGTCATCTTCATGGGCATCGGCCTCGCGTGCCTCACGCTGGGGGTCGAGTATTGGTGGTACAAGTGGAGGAAGCGACCGACTATTGGCGACGTCACGCAGGTGGGTATTAGCAATCTCTATGAGCTATCAGACTCCTCCTGGTGATACTGGCTATCTGTACGAGACTATTCCCTCTGACTGTTCCAGGTGATACTGAGAATCTTTATGAACAACTTCCTGAACATTTTCATCCTGTAGTCTAGTTGGTAGTGACCGTCGATGGGAGGGATATATGACAATATAAATATGTATCTACTCCAAGCATTAATTTGCAGTGAACTTCTTGTACAGGTGCAGCCAGCAAAAACAACAAGAGACCACGTGGAACCCACCAGCGGTATCAAAGACAGCGAGAAAAAATTATTTAGAACATTAGGACTTTCTAATTTAAGAAGAAAGTTTTAAATTGTCGTTACAAGCCTTCTAAATACGAAAACAGAACTCAGAAACATTCGAATTTTGAAATATACATGTAATTTAAATATTGACATCTGTCGTACAACGATTTCTAATTTGACTTTGAAACCGTTGTAAGATCTCGCTTTGATCTTGATTTTGATCTCATTTTTTATGCTCAATATTACGATATTCGTAATGTATAGATATGATGGTATTAAATTTAAATTCGAATTTATTTATGTAATACCACTTATAGTGTGCGCACCAATTGAACGCTACTTGTATTTGTGTGGTAATAATTAGAAACGCACCATCAATGTTTTGCTGTTTTATTTGACAGTCGATGAAGTACCTCACAGATTTGTAAGGTTATTTTGAAATTGCGTAAGAAAAGAAAAGATTGATTTAAAAATTTATAAAATACATTTACTCTTATCTACAATACACAACTCGAAATATTTGTCGTGAAAATATCTTGTTACATCTAATAGTTAGTTATTTTAATTATAATAAATTTACAATAATTTAAGTTTCGACGTGATCAAATGTACTGTCAGCCGAGTATTATACAAACGTAAACGTAGGGGTACCGACTTACGTAAACTGACAAGTAGCCACGAGGCAAGATTACAGTCTAGTCTAGAATATTTACAGGTCTTGACTAAATAAATAATAAACTCTACTGAATTTGGTAGTATAAAGCCCGGCGCACGCCAGAGCGAGCCGCATTGCGCGTTATCGTGTTGCGAAGTCTAACAAAAGTAGACTTTCGTAAAATTTGCAGTTATTACTTAGGTTAAAGTTTACAATGACAATTGTTTACAATGAATGACCAGAAATTAATTATTAAATATTATGTTGTGAAACCGAGACTGCGAGAAAGAGGAGAAGATTCGAATGTTCTCTCACGTGAGCGTTGGAGGCAATAGTTGGCTATGGTAATTAAATTAGGTTTTTTACCTTTCGATGTCGAACAAAACTTTATATAAATTGCCTAGAAAATGACAAAGATACCACTGAACATACACTTATAGTGATAAACTGGGATCGCGGTCTCTAATAAATCTGTATATTCTAACTCTGGGGTCTTGTTTTCCAATGCGATACAGCCTTAAAAGTTTACTACTTTGACCAGCCTGAAATATTATAAAAAAGTTAATTTGAATGAAGTTAAAAAAAATTACATATCAAGATGGGTTGTGAAAGTGGACGTTATTGAAATTAACTTTACATTAAATGATCTACCGTATTATTATGGGGAAGCCAAACTAAGTCTATGAACTTTAATTTACTTCATAATGACTTTAAATGGTCCAATATATATCATCGTAGATGGTTTTAGGACTATTCCCTGTTAGTGATTAAGAGGTAAAACCTAAAAGGATATTGCAATGCAATCGGCTCCGGCGTGCACGTTGCGGGCGTGGGCCTTTACAGTTCGATAGTTTTGCCGTGTTTGTTAATATTCTTCATATTCTTGTTGCATAGCTCCAGCTCCAGTCTCAGTCCGTCCACCTCCGCCTCCAAGGTGCGCGTTCGCTTGAACATCTGCACGTAGTTGAGCTGCAACTGCTTCTGGTATCTCAGAACCTTGTCCTTTTCCTCAGACCATTTTCTCCTTTCGTTGTTGAACTGTGCGTCCTTAGTTTCGAGCTCGCACTTGAGCCTGTCTATGACTGTCGTTGCCGGGCAATTCCCGCTGCAAGGATCCGGGAGTTCCCCGTTTAGTCTCTGTACCTCGGCATCTTCTAGAGCACTGTCGCTAGAAGACCAATGGTACTCATTCGTTTTGCAAACATCGTATATCCCTCTCATGGTTCTCCCACACTCGATGCCCTCGTAGCCACTAAGAGAAACGTCCGATAACTCTTGTCTGAGTTCCTTCAACTCTGTCTTCAGTTTCTCTATCTCTGTTCTGTTGTTTTCCTTAGTTTTCGTGAGATCGGAGACGCTTTCCATCAGATCGGATGATAGTCTGTCGACTTCGGATTGCAGTCTGTTGATGGACTTCTCTTTCTCTTCTGACTCGGCTCGTAGTCTCATTATTTCTTTCTCCTTTTTGTCGAGAGCCTCACGGAGTTGACGGCAGTCGGCTTTTAATGTGAGATACTCGTGGCCTTTGGCGGTTTGTTCGTTCTGGAATCGAATAAAATATAAGCATAATATATATGTACAATTTTTCGTAAATCGATCAATAAATTAGAACATTTAATTGCATGTGCAGCACTAGAAGGTTTTATGTTGTATTGTTAAATCAAAATATCATAAAAAAATTTCAAAATCGATTCGAAGTAATGCGATTTATATTCGTTAATTTGATTTTGTAATAATACTCATATATATGCATTTGGAAACATTTGAATGCAACAAGATAGTCACGTTTAAATTTCTCAATTGTCAGTTTTCGGTAATAAATTGAGTAATTAAGTATGTTCTGGCGTAAATGTGCCACTTAATAAAATGTGCAAATTATTTAATTTACATTTTTATTTTGTTAACACTGTTTCACGTACTCTTTGTTAAGGTAACTCGAAGATACTATATGTGAGGTGGTGGAGCGGTAAATGTGCAACGACGATTGCGATCAATTTTTTTTTATGTTTATACCCGACAAACGAGCAGACGAGTCGCAATATGATGGTAAATGGTCATCGTCGCCTATGGACATTAGGTGATAAAGGCAGCACTAATGTAACCATCCAAGAAGGAAAGAACTGGCTCCCAAGCTCGCTGAGTCAAGTAGGAGGGTGGTATCTAGCCAGGCAGGCTTTACGGAAAAATAATAATACCAATAATAATATTAATGACTCAATGATATATTCCTTACCACCAAGCAGGCTGGCTTCTGTCGCCCTTTACGACACGCCGTTCCGCTAGCATCTCGGATTGGCGTCAGTATCTGGGCCGCCCCAATTCGGGACAAATTGAATGAATCAGTCCAAGAGACAACTAACCTGTGCTTCCTTAAGTTGGGTCTTCAACAAAGATATTTCCCCGGCTCTCTGACAAAGACTCCACTCGGTGTCCTCTAGTCTTTGTCTAAGCAGCGCCCGGTCTCGACGTACCCGAGCCAACTCCGCGTCACGTTCGTCTCTGGTTCTGGTCGCATAGCTCTGAACCATGAGCCGAGGGCCGCGAATCCTTGCTTCGTGCGCTCGAAGCCGGTCTGTAGAGCTGGAAATGGTATTGCAATTGATTAGACGTTTTGTGAGCTTTTTTATATCGTCTGCTAACAAATATGGCTGGTG
This sequence comes from Agathymus mariae mariae, assembly GCA_018251895.1. NCBI lineage: Eukaryota > Metazoa > Arthropoda > Insecta > Lepidoptera > Hesperiidae > Agathymus > Agathymus mariae. Next base: position 10,584 of record DWPT01001755.1, read on the forward strand.
GTCATATCTTCATCAGAGTTGATAGAAAACCGGTTACTGCTCTAGACGTGACAGAAGATCGGAATAGAACAAAAAAGTGATGGTCCTTCCGAACATTGCTGAATGTTAATATCCTACATCAATAGAAATCCTGAGCTCCAGCATTGGGAAACCGACTGAAGAAGGATTTAGACAATACCAATATGAGCCGCATGAATGTAACGATCAGGGAGCAGAAAATAAGCGCTAATAACACTTGTTAAGCGTTCTCCAACATTGCAATAAAACGTCAAAAACATTTCATTATTGATTTTGGCAGAACGGTAGCTGAAGACACAGCTATAATTGTAACACTATGTTTGTGGTATGCAAACACATCAAGCTCATCGTCTCATATAATAATTAATTAAGTTCAGGTTTAAGACAAGTTTTCAGTACCTCAGGAATTAGAACATTCTTAGCTTTCTGATAACCCGGATATTAGATGATTTTGATTGATTGGATGCATACCTATAATCATGTTGATCTCGTTCTAGCTCAGACACTCCCGAGTCAGCGGGGGAAGGTGCTGGCACTGGCTCCTTCCTTTCTACAGCCAAACCCGAACTCGATTTTGTTCTGAAAAGTAAAATAAGGCTTGGTCTATGTGTAATTATGAAATTGCGAGACATACCGATTGATTTTGGAGACAAAAATAATATAAACAGATATAATACAGACAAGAAAATCTACGATGATTTAAGCCACGATTCCGGGACCGGTGGCGAAGATTAATCTGTGGTAGGTGATTCACATTGTTAAAAATATGACATCCAATTATAGTGATAACAATATAATAGGGCTTTATGATTTTAACAAACAGATGACAATAGATGGCTCATGAACATAAATTTTGCATAAAATATAATCAGATCTTCATGTAACCATTGAATATAAAAAATGTGCCACAACAACAATATAGCAGTCGTATACGTAAAACAACGTAAAAAAGAAGTCTGTAGTATGAATTCACTCGAGTATTTCAACAATCTAGAATGAATGCTTCGTTGTGAATGTTTGGATTCCAGTATACCGTGCGCATATTTTGCGTGCTCTAAAGGTTTTATTGATCTCGTTCCGACTGAGATAAAAAGATAAGGACAGCAACAAGAATTCACATGAAATTCTGAGCTCAGAAGCGTCGCACTAAGTGCCATCCTTGCTTCACGTCTCACTCCTTAAAATGTTATCTGTCTGTATTCGGTTTTTATCTTTCAAAGGCGCTTTACGATTGTAGATTTTGCAGTCGCTGTTTTCGTAAAACGGTAAAGCCTTTTTGAATATTTTATTAGTGTGTTTACGGCCAGCTTCTTTCATGTTTTCCGAATAACGCCGCGATTTAAGTTGTTCCAAATTGTCTTTTATGTGACAGCCGCGACGATCAGCATACTTTTTTTCACACATTATGTTAACACGCCCGCTTTCTTTGACATTTTCATCGTGTTTTAATTGACCAGCTAAGGTTGGTTTTTGGGTTCGCAGAAATTTTATTTTTAATTAATATGTAATTTTCAGGTTGTATAATCGTGACTAGTTTAAATGGAAAGAAAGTTTTATGTTGTAGAATGTTATATATTTTTTCGGTGCACTAAACTGGGCATTTTACTATATATACAGAAATAAATAAACAAGATTATTTTTTTTTACTCTTGTCCGTCTTGAAGTGAACACTACATGCACTTGAAATGACAGTTTTGAGACACAATTTTATTTAAAAACTAAAAATCTGAAAATGGACAAAAAACCAACATAAAATCACAACTTTTGAAGTTGATATAAAGTATACCTACGCATTTTTTTTAATAAGTTTTAAGTTATTTATATAAAATTCACGTTTGACCAGTAAAATTGATACATCAGAGATATTAGTAGGTAGTTATAAACTTCGTTACACGCAGAACACCTTCGATAAAATGGGCAATGTTATCGCGGCCCAGTTGCATGGATCGTGGCCAAATTGTTAGCCGATCCATAGCTGACTGACGCAACAGGGTATACTGTCGTTTGAGATTAGGACACCGTTGTAAATGGACAGCGAAACACAAGGTGTCATTACTCTCATTGGCAAATCTAGTATTACAAAAACAATACGAAATTTTGTCATAGATAGCTAACTAGAGCATGCAATCTGAACATCCGCCGACGCTGCAACAGTGTCGGATGCTGAGTGCAAAGGAAACGAAGACTGTTCGTGGATATTAAGTAGATATACAGTTCTAGAATAACATAAGGTATTTACACAATAAGTAGGATCATATGTTGAGGGTTCTCTTTGTTATTTTATAATAGTAATAAAATATAACACAATTTTAGCGGGATTATATAGTTAAGTATGTTATGCACAAGAACTATAACCCCATTAAATTAATGTTATAATTGGTATGTTTAGCGATGTCGAATTCGATAACAAAGTTTATTCTTATCATTACAATCCAATTTCCCATTTCTTAGCTCAGTTCTCCAGTTCACAAGCGGTGGGTACGTCCACCACGCTGGCCGAGAGCAAGTAGACTTCATTCACTGTTAAGAAATTTTGAAATTTTCTTTCCTCACGATGTTTTTCAATAATTATTAATCTATTATGTAAATAATTTTAAAAGTTGAATTATGCGTGTAGAATTTGAAACCGCATCCCTGAGGAGCAGATCAACTTTCAAAACACTAACACGGCGCTGCTAATACTTTCCCTCGTAACCTTTTCTACAGTTAGTACCTAATTTACTTCACAGCATGTTGAGCAGCGCCAACCAGCGGCTGGAAAGGCATGGTCGCGGTCGATAGCCTGTCTTGCTCCAGCGCCGGAGCGTATCGTCTTCAGGGCATCGCTTTACATATTAAATATATTCTGTTATTTTTCTCTACCGCGGTTTTTCTTTCGTTTCATGTGAACTTGAGATATGATCATGAATGGTCGCTGCTGTTCCAAGATTCGTCCTAAACAACTAAGAGTAGGATAATTGATACGCTATACTGTAACTACACATATTCATAAGATATTGACCAAGCATGAAGTATCTGTTATTGCCTGTTCCATACAACAGCATAACGTTGCGACAGTGCCAGTTTAAATTATTTTAAAACCGCAAAAGTTCAGTAGATTTAAACTCATTGTCGAAAATCAGTCAGCAAGATTTGACGGATCCAGCATTAATTATGTCGCTTAGTGGCTATTGTGGTTCGACCATTCTAATTTAAAATGACTGAAAAATACAGTTCACAATTGAAATAGCAATACGCATAAGGAAATAGGTAATTTGAAATGGAAATTATCATGTCTCCTTGAACTGCATCTGTGAAGGTATTGGATAATTTTATTAAGTATAGCTCAGAGAGTCCTGACTAGCGGTACCTCCTCCGTTCTAATTATATAATCAGGAATGTCCTTTGTAACACGTTTACAGTATCGACAGTTACTCAATACGATCCTTTATGGTCAATTGACATCAACCTTGCGATACAAAGTTGGCAATTATCAATGAGAATTTTGAAATTGGGATTGGTTTTATATTATGTATATTGTCTTAATCTGTTCTAATGAATACAGGCTGTCGGCTTATACAGGTGCTTACATACGGTACACCATACTAATAACAATTATGTCTGTGTGATGTAGTAAATGTTTTATTTGTTGATTTTAATCGACTAACCAGATATATAGGATACTGAAGGTAATAATAACAAACAGTTGCGAAGCGCGATGCGAATGTTGTAACTAGATATTTGGTTCAATTGCACAGAATTGTGAATGACCTTAATTGTTTTGGACATGAGAATTAAGGACTATGACATTTGATGTACAGACGTGCCTATGTCTGTTGACATATAACACACCTACCTAAGTGGTTACATTACGTATCTGTGTTGGTTTGGTTTATTTCGTTCTGTAACTTGATCAAGCTAGGAAATCTTTAAGACCTTATGACTAAAAAAAATAGTTTAAAAAACACGCTTTCATAGCAAACCGAGCTAAGAAATTGGAAATAATTTTAAAATGTAAAGGGATTTTTTTGCAGCAATAAAAAGTCCAATAATCAATTATGTCTAATTAATTATTATTATTATTAACAAAATAAACCAATTATAGTAAAAAAACGTGGGTTGTTTGATATTAAACGTTACAATTATTTTATTGGTGGCCACCAATATTATTAGCCAGTTATTAGCCAATAATAGATAATAATAATAAGAGTTAAATTGAAAATATAGTAAATTGCAATTACATTAATATAAGCGTGTTAATAAATACAATAAATCACGATGTCCGTTATTTATAGATCTGTTGAAGATAATTTATTAATCAAACAAACAATTAATAATATGGAGAAGCGAAAAACCACATTTTCTCATCCGCAATTAATTTCCTATTTTTCAGATTTTTAGACCATTCTTTATCAGCTGAATTGATAAAATATACACGATAAATTTGCTTATAATAGTAATATACCCATATATATATAACGATATAAATAAGAGGTATTTTATGATTTCGGGGCTCACTAAGTGTGTATTTACCATACTACTTCACGGAATATAATTATGTAACCATAATAATACTATTTATTGTAGTGTAGTATATATGTCTATATATCTAGATCATAAAGTTTATCTTAGTATTTGGCTTTGTTTTACAGGCCTTTAGACTGACGAAAAATTTCTGCCAACTTGTTTTTAGCTCGATTTATTCCCGAGCGGTATTGAAGCCTACGGCACAAAGTAAATTTGGGCTTTCTCCAAAATTGGGGGACTGATTTGGTTAAGTTTAACCGTGTCAATAACTGTGGCTCATGTTATTAACGAAGTTTATGACGAATGAAGTAATTATGTATTTACTGTAGCTAAAATTAATCACATCGTATGATAAAACGCATTAGTTTACGTGTATAATTATGTATATATATATATGTGTATGTATGTATTTATCTATATTTCTAATCGCATAACAAAAATAAGTACCTACAGTTGAATTTCCGTTAGCTGTGTTGTATGATATTGTAATTAAGTGAAGGCTGCCTTGCGAAATCTAGCTAGCAAATAACATAATTGTTTCGAACTTAGGGACATGCAAATCGAGTGCGCAGCGAAGCGTACTTCCTGCCATCTCGCGAACATGTTGTTACAGAACCATGCTCTAACTTGCATACATAATAAACATTTAAGTTTTGAGAAGAAAGCAGATTATTAAGAACTTAGTAAAGTTTGGTTTTATTTACAGAATCCTTCAGTAGAAGTAGTCGTATAGCAAATACATTTCTGGTAAAATAAAGAATAAAGCGACAAAACTGCCACCTAGCGTGTGATATAAAAGTTTTTACTACTGATTCCACTTCATAGATGGCACTGTCCACCAAATATTCCACATTAGAAGCGTAAACGTACCATTATAATTGTGTATTCGGTGCTTATTATGTATTGAGTACAAACAAAGTAATTGTTCAACATTACTTGCATTGAGTATGTGGGTTATGCTACCACGCGAGAGATATATTGCTAATGAAGAGGGGACAAATTTGGGGATTTTTTTTATTCATTATGAATTATACATAAAACAGTCATCTAAAATTTAGAATAAAATGCTTTACATAAAAATATTTTTTCCTTAAATTGATGCATTTTTTAAATTAATAAGCGATGCTGAATTATTATATTTTTTAAACACAGATGACACGATGTAAATACAGCACTAAGCGCGAATATTTCCGAGTTGCACATTAGACACGTTTGTGTAACTTGTGGCAAACTCGTTAGTTGTGAGTTATACTAGTTGGGATAATTTATGACGTAAGCAATAAAAATAACTTTCAGGAAATTTGTTATACAATTGTTATATCATATTATTAAGTGCTTAGAAAGACTCTGATGTTAAAATTTAAATTCAACCCATTATAAGCGTAAACGTTGTATAAAATTTTAAGGCGAAATATACAATTCACCAACTAAATATTTTTTATACATATACAATTATTATACTTTTATTTATCGTTGTTCAATTAATAAAGTTACTTCGTACATAATTATTTATATAAAAATATCTTTAAAATAATGAACATAGAAACATGTCTATTAGATATAAATTTTTAAGAGGTCAATTTGTTGATAGCGAACGGTAATTTAAAAGCCAAATTGCCACAATTAATCTATTGTAGCTACGAGCTTCCAATTATACACAATCGGTTTATCAATGTTATTAAAAAGTATTTGCTAAAATGTTTTCATAATTCACCGTGTAAGTTTTTACATAATGAGCAATCAATCTTAAAGCGATTAAATCTTACTTTTATATAAGTGAGCAGTTCTTTAGCCTCGTATATAATGTTGGATCTTAATTGTAAAATGCGTTATTATAGAGGATGTAGATATAGTCGTCTGATAGTACGATGACTGCTATCGAAGGAAATGGCAGTGCGATGACACGCCCGCGGTGATTCATCACGGTGATTTTCTTTTTAAATGCACTTAATCCAAATGTTCTAATTATTAAATAAAATAACCGGATTTTTTGTTAATAACTGGTCACGGCACTAGACAATTTCTTTATTATTGTTATTGATTTTCAATAATTTATTTATGTATATATTCGACCTAACAATCTACATACATAAATCTGTAGTTTGTAGTCTATTATATAAATCTGAAGCTCTCCGTCTGTCTGTCAAATTTTATGATAAATATTCGTTTTACCAATCACTGACATTAATTTGACCAATTTCAAAATTTTTGTTTGCCTAACTGTCTATCTATATATCCATTTATAACTCAAGAAGTTATTGACCGATTTTTTTTTATGAAAATTGATATGTAGCGAGAACACATGTTTGAGCAGATGATAGACTATATAAAATATCGGTAAACCTTGTTATGTCTAATCAAGACAAAAAACAAAATTTTGAATAATCATGTATATATAATTAATTGTTCAACCCGAACGATGTGAGAGGGGGCCGCTATTATATAAACATCATCGAAACAAATTGAAATTCTAACTCAATATTCCAAATTCAAAAATTCGAACTCATGACTAATCTCGAGTGCTAATTCTTTAATTTCAAATTGCTATTGGAAATTGTCATATTAAATACAGACTATACTCGGATTAGAACTATTGCAATATATACGTATTTATGTCATATATAACCTACCT
>DWPT01001756.1:0-17737 GCA_018251895.1 Agathymus mariae mariae
CAGGCTGACTTCTGTCACCTCTTACGACGCCCTGTTCTGCCAGCGTGGGATTGGGGGGAGTATTCTAGGCCGCCCCAATATGGACAAAATAAAAAAAACCAACATCAAACTTGGAGTTGCCCTGTTACAACTATTAAAAATGTGTTTCGACGATCAGTTTTTGCCTAGTATTACTTTTATCAATAGTCAACACAAAGCACTAAAGATAAATTGTAAGACTGCAATTGACACACAACCACTAATATCAGGTTGCATCGCAAGTTCGTAAAAACTGAAAATCGGGATTATTTATATTTTACACCAATTAAAAAATCTAAGTAATACTTTTTAAATCATTTTCAAGAAGCAAAAACTTCATTGGAACATCAAAATTTGTACCTAGCCATGTATGAGTTTTGTAAAAAAATATTTATGAAGTATTATTTTTCTAAAAAGTGCAGTTCTCAGAAAGCCCCTCTCTTTTTTTCTATTGATTCTAGGATATTCCAGACTTTATGAAGTTTCACTGAACTTTGATGATTTTTGCTATTCTTTCGAAATTAATCAAAGAGTGAATGGGATGTCATTACTAGTAATTTGGCAGAAAATTCGAACAGATTTTAGAGGGAAATGACGATATTTTTTAAATATGAATATAAGAAAGATATCGTCATTAACTGCTGCATAGCGAAAGGCTTTCTTGGTACCGTATATTATCAAGAAATAAAAAAAAAAATTGTCAAAAAATACAGGAAAGTAATTTATTCATTTTTATTTACCGCTGATAAAACTGTTAATCATAAGTACGTTCTATTACTATTTGAAATATCATAGCGTATAATGTTCTACGTGTGACAGTATCTGATATTTGTACAGTGAAATATTTATGTCATCTTATATGGGCATTGTAATTTTAACTCCCTTAAGTCCAGGAGAGCATATGAACAGATCGTTACGGCCAGCAAAATATCGAGAGGCATAATCGCTGCATCGGTCTTACACAATGTTCTGGCTGGCTTTTACACACCAAATAATTGTCACCGATGTCGCAAGCATGCGCTATTTGCCGTGCCTCCTAGCCGCACTGTTTAAAATGATGATGATGAGTTTTAAAATGATCCTCCATAACGTCTGACAGTAAGATTTAGTAGATAGTTTACTGTCCAAAAACAATGGTGGTTTGTAAATTGTGGCTGTAATATGACTATCTTGGTTTAAAGTGAAATTAGGGGCTTACATTCCAAAATTACATTTTTGACCAGTGAAGCAAAGCAGAGAAATAGAAAACCAGTACAGTTTAATAGTATTTTATGAAAAATTACTTATTTGGTGAGATTGAATATAATATAAATAAGTATTACCCTTGGGAATCCTTTTTTCAAGAACAACATTGAATAGACTGATTATAAATGAAACAACAAATTTTAATATCGTTTTTATTTTATTTATACATAGTAAATGTCAGTTGTTGTTCTGTTAAATGATAAAGTAGGTACAGTCTTGGAAATATAAAAAAAAAATATTTATAATTTACAAACGCGTCAGAATTTTCGTTAGGGTACGTTTTGTAACCCTTTATTATATACAAACTTATTTAAAAAAATAAAATTAAAACGTGGCATTTCGTATGGTTAATAATTGATATAAATACCATACTAAATTGCATAATTTATGTACATAGGAATTATAATATGAGCACTTAACGTCACAGAAAAACACTTATTCAAACAAATGTTTCGTTTTGATTATAAATATTATTCTTTAGTTTTGTCTAATTTATACAATTATTTTTTACCTATCTACGTAGTGTCAACACCCACTTCTGAACTGTAAATTATGTTGAACATATATGTAGGTCATATCTACAATAATATAGTTCTGTGATTGTTTACTCTAGCATATTATAGTACTCTATGTGATAATGATTGCAGCACTGCATGTTCGACAATAATAGTGGCAGGATTTTATTTACTTCGAATTTGATGGTTAGGTCAGTTATTAACATATTTTAACGGTCGCGAATTTCTAGTGATACAAACTCTAACATGGTAACACTTATTCAATCAGTTTTAAATGCATTCAATTACAACAACAGTTTCAGATAAGTACATAAAATGTTGATACACAAAAATTCTACTGGTTTTTATAGAGAACGTCTCGTGAAATTATATATAGAAGTAACACTATAAAATATTTTTTGTGAAGGATAACACAACATGAACTATATATTAATATCATAAATTCTATTGACATTACAAATGAGCACAGATAATATCTTAAATTAATGGACATAAAACATTAAGCTGGTTACAGACACAACAATGTGAAATTTGTCAACATTATGTTGATAGAGGAATAAATATATTTAGACGTATTTTATTTGATATTAACTTTAAAACATTATATGGACAGAGTTATTTTAAACAAAATTATCACATATTAAATTTGTCACTTATAATCGACTCAGGTTGTGATAGAAGCTCTTGTGTGAAAAATCTATTTTATCTACTTTAGGTGTTTCATTATGGCAACAAATTCAGATTATTACTCATAATCAATAATCTAAACTCTGAGTGGCAATGTTAGGAACTAACATTAAAGATATACTTGTGACAAATCAAGACAAAAATGGCAACATTACCACTATTTAAAACAAAACATAAATCATTTAATTTTACATGTCTTCTGTACGGACAGTAACTTTCTAACAAATTTTCAAACAAATAAAAATCAGCAATTCGTATATTATATTATTTAGAACCATACATGGTCATGGTCAGTAGTCAATTATGAATCTAAAAATCCAAAATCATGGCAGCAGACATGTTGAATCATAAAAATAATGGAGTAATCACGTATGTGATACCTTAAATTTACATAGCCTTAGATACAAATGAAAATGCTATGTACATTAGGCCATTATCGCGACTCAGTTACCGCATTAAATCTAACTATACATTTAAAATATACACTGACTGCCTTTGAGAAGCAAGTCACTAGTATAGGGCTTATAGACTGCCCGTAGAACTCGGTAGAGTCAGCCTTTTTAGAAGCTTAAGTTTTCTGCCGCGTGCGACAGATTGATTGTGAATCAGGTTTGCGATGCCCCATCGTCCAAGGGCCGAAACCTTACGAACCCATCCTGGGCCACTAACATACTACTGCCTCCTTCGCTGGGGTTAATCTCATCCTGGGGTTGAGAGTACGACGCCTCGTAACTACAATTCCTTGGCGCGGGTTGTGGAGTTCCACCCAGGGCGCATGGGTAACTCCTCTCGTTGGGGTCCTCTGAAAACCCGTACAAATCCGTCGATTTAGGCCTATCCGGAAACCCGTTGCCTTTACCACGCTTTTGGCTGCCACTCGAATTCACCATCGAGGTTGAAGGCGAGTTTCTGCGCTGCGAATTTCTAATTTGTTGGCAAGGGCCGTCGTAGCTTCGGTTTGGATTCAGCGTCTGGATGCCAGATGAATGGTAGGACGCATTTTCGGCGTTGTAATTACCGTATTCGTCTGGCACATGCGGCTGGTGGTAATGGTGAGTCATCGACGGGTCATAACCCATTGTCATGCAATTCTGAACGGTCTTATTTTTAGCGCGATGCTTCTTTCGAGGATTGCTGTTCGTTCGCGACGACACTCTATCGTAGGACATATGCTTAAAGTTGTGTGAACTGCGGTTTGAACCGCCATTGTAGTTTTGGTTCTTAATGTCTCTGATGAAATCACTATTGCTTCCGTATTGGATTACGTTATACTCGTGGTCCAATGGATCGTCACCTTGCAGGGATTGTATGGCGGGATCGCAGTTCGAATAATGGTCGTCCGATGTGGATTCCATGCCATTATACCCCGCCAGGTTCGGATGGTGTTTGATCAAGTGATTGGTAACACCTTGGCTGGACGTGGCGTTGCTCGATTCTGTTGAGCTGCTGTGACCAGCGTTTGCGATAGAACTGTGGCCAGAGTAATTCTCGGTACCAGAATTATTGTCACAGTTAACAGCTAGAGTGTTCAGCTGGAATCTTGGATGATCTACCGCTGTCCCGCCACAGTACTGATCTGGCACGTTTGGATGTTGCCCGGCGGTCTCGTAAATCGGTTTTCCAGTTCTTAACGTGTAGGTATGAAGATTGGTGTTAGTATTGCAGATAGCTGGATAATCAGACTCGAACTGCTCATTGCTCGATCCTGCTGTGCAGGGGAAGAGACCCAAGCCGGATATTTTGTGGCCATCAGCTTTTTCGTGCTGCAACGACGCTATTATTCGAACTTTCAAGCTAATGACCCATGAAATAAGGGCGACTACACTGATTTCGATGAGACGCAACGAGAATTGGTATCCCCATTGAAGCCAGTCAAATTTTGTCATGTTGACTTGATGGATGCCAAAAATTCCGTAAATTTGTAGAGTAGCCATCAGAATGAAGAGCAACGCCGTGGCTAAATTTATATGAATTGCTTGATATAAAGTTTGCGAGCCGTGAATGTAAGTATGGCTCTTCTTTTGTAGTACAGACTTGAGCATTTTATATACATAAAGGTAGCACAGTCCAAGTGTGAGACCTGCCATGATAAATATAATTTGACAAGTTAAACCTAATACCCTTTTTTCGATTCCCTGCGGAGTTTTATATATTGTATTACTATTTTCAAAGATATGCAACGTTACACAGGACAGCAGATGTAGACAACCACCTATGATAATCGTTCTAGAACGAAATAGGAAAGAACAACACATGTTCTTGAAGTCGATACTATATCTTAGGAGAAATAAGATGGTGCAAGAGAATGCTATGCTCAAAAATATTTCGGGCACGTGGAGCAAAATTTCGCTGATGAAAATCGGCAAGGAGTTATTGATATTATAAGGGTCGTAACACATGTAGAATATCCTCATTAGACAAACGAAAACTAAAATTAAATGGAGAATGATGAAGTAGTACTGTGAGAACAGATGTGTGAACTTATTGAAGCATATGATTTTAAATATTGAGTATACAGCTAAAATAGTGAACATTACTGTTGCTAAGTAAATGTGGACATTCCATGCGAACGGCCACGTCACCCCTGGTCTCTGGACCGGACCGTTATTCTTGGGGTCCTGTTTCAAAATCTTCTTATCCGAATTCACATTCGCAAGATTATGGTACCTTTCCGTCGACATCTCCGGGTCTCTCAATTCGAAACCTGTCGTAGTAGCTGGAGTATAACTATCTTCTTTTTTGCTGTCGTTTCGTTCTCCCTGTTTGTTTGTGGAATACTGCAGGTTTCTCCTCGTGTTTGTTTCTCCGTTTTGGTCAACAATTAACGGTCTATCTAAATTGTTCATGTCTGGATCCAACACAGCCAACACACCTTCAGTGGAGGTGTCTTTATTAGCGTCACTTAGAGTCACACCTACTTCTTTAGTCACGTATATATCACTCTTTGAAGTCTTCTCCTGATTGTGTTGAGGCTTGGCCGTAACGGTTCGAAGTAATACATCTGGGATGTCTTCTTTTCTGCCGTTGGATCCTGACAATATTCTTGATATCGTCGGGATGTTGAGTGCGTTCGGAACAAAGTCCGTGAAGTTGGCTTGATCGGAGCCCGGTTTGTTGTCTCCGTCTAATTCGTCAGGCTGGAAAAGGAAAGATTCTCAGTTAATGTTCAAGCTATATCTAACAACACTGTTTACTTTAGTTGGTAATTGTAATTTCTCTGGCCACTAAATCCCTCAAGAAAGTGTAATGTATGAATGCAATAATCGGTGAAGATATTTTACGTAGTTTTAATATAAAACTATAAGTTAATTTTGATTGATTTAGCTATAACTGACATAAATAATTTTATTCTTACTAATTAAATAATTAATTCGATTGTTTGGCTACAAATACTTTCTAATATAATATCGACCAGTTTATGCGCCCTACATAAGCGTGTGAAAATATTCTCCGCTGTTAGTTTGCTTCTAAAATTAACACTTCACTTCACAAGTCAAAGCCGATGATTCCAGAAACTTTAAAGATAATGTTTGTAAATGCTAGTTTTACACTTTGTTGTATTTTGTGATTCAAGATATTCTAGTATATAGTGATTTAATGATATTCTAGTTCATTTTAGCTCTTTTCATCTGTATTATAGTATTAAATTAAATTGAAGTTCAGATTGTAACATTAATTATATATAATTATTGTATAGAGATTTTATGGATTTTCCTTTTCTTTAATGATTATCTAAAGAACTCAATATATAGGAATTGGTCACAACCAAAAGATTCAAAAACGATTTTATTTAGGAAGAGAGAGCATTTGTAATGGTATGACAGTAAAAATATATAACAATTTGCTTTTTGTATTTCGATGTTTGGAGAATTTTGATATTTTTAAATTATGTTATTTTCAAAGTAGAATTGAAAAAAATTGACAAATAATATTACAATTTTGACAAACATTTTAATATAATAAAAAGAGAGTGCGATTTTAGCGAGTTCGTGTATATGCGGAAGGTAAGTTTAAACCTTAGGAACCACGGCACTTATTCGATAATTTTTTTTATCATTTGAAAATAATATTGTTATTCTGAATTATTATTATAAATTCATAAATTTACTGATAATCGTATTGTATTTTTTTTATTGAATCATTTAATATAATTTGAATTTCATATCGTTATGTTATAATAATAGTTCTTAATTGAAATCTTTCCATAATTAATTAACATAAATTGACTACTATTAATTTGCATATCTTCTAGGTTAGGGCAAGAGGGATAGATAATATTTATTTAAAAGCCCATTTGTAAAAATCCTTATCCAGCAATAAACTATATTAAATTGAACTATATGGACTTTCCTTCTAATCCTTGACTTCAGTTACGACAATTATTAAAAAAAACTCATTAAGTTCACCGCAGCTTTTTATATTAGGGTTTGTTTTCTACGCGTAATTTCGCTTGTAATCAATCAGATATGTATAATCATAATTTACCTTATGGCTAGGGGTGTTGAGAGCCTTTTTCTTCTGCGGCTCAGTCCCGGCTGCGGGCAGGGGTGGTGCGGGTGGGGGTGCCGGCACTTGTGGCGACGATGTCTCCTGAAATTAGAATAGTTCTAAATAAATGATTATTTTATAAAGACAATTGTTAAGTTTCATTTCATTCCTACTTAATTTAGTTGTGTTTCTTCAGATTAGACATTAGAATGTTATACCTATGTATTAGATTAGTATGAATTTTAATAGACTCCAAAGAAATGTTTTTTTTTTTATTTCAGACAAAATTAGAAATTAATGTTTCAAGTATTCATTTGTCAGTCAGGGTTACAACCTTCAGTTTATTCAACCCTTATTTTTTCAAATAAGAACCTTTGGGTTTTACATTATTATATATGATGATTGAGATAAGAAAAATTAAAAACAAATAGAAATTTCGCAAAAATGTTCGTGAGATAGTAAATTGATGGACATTTGATTTTCTAGCCTTACCTGCCCCGGGGGCCTGATAGGGATTCTTTCATGCCCTGGCCCGAGAGAGGGTGGGGGGATAGGCCGTCGGTTGAGGTAGTTATTCCCATCCGTGTTAGTGCCTGAAAAGGGAGACATTTTTATCATTATTATTTGTGAAACTTCAAGAGTTCTTGTTCACATTATTTAGGTACCTGACAGAACTTATTACAACATATAGCAACTTATTACAAGTCTGCGACTTTGACTCAGTCTTATACGAGGGTCGAACTAAAAGTTTTTAGAACTGGCCACTTGTAAACAATATAAAAGTAAGTTTGAATTTTGAACATGGAACTCTTTGCTAATATTACGGAGTATGTTTTTTATTCATTTGTCATTTGTTTTACGTTTTGCGGCAAATTGAAAATTGTCTGTGTCACGTCAGTATGAATTTAACACGAGAAAATTTCCGTGCAATGATTTTTTATGACTTCCGATGTAATTTAAGACAACAAGAAAGTTATGATAGACTTCGATTGGCCTTTCACGACGAACTGATTTAATGAATTAAAACGTGGTCGCACTAATCTCACCTATAATCTGCGTGAGGGACGGCCTTCTACGGTGACCACTGAAGATATCATCAGTGTTGTGCGGCGTATGATAGAGACTGACAAAAGAGTGACCTATCAGCAGATTTGGACAAGCTTAGGCATCGGTATGAGTCAAATGCACAAAATCCTCCATGAACATTAAGCGGTCAGGAAGGTTTGTGCCCGATGGATACGTCATAATTTGAACAAAGCTCAAAAACTCCCCCGGGTTGGTTGGTGCCGTGAAATGGTTCAAAGATTGAATGAAGGTAACTCAAATGTTGTATTCGACATATTTACGGGTGACGAAAGCTGGATTTACTGTGATGATTCGGAAGCCAAAAGGCAGTCTGCTCAGTGGGTGTTCCATTCAAAGAGTTGCTAACTTAAGTGAAGAGAAGTTCAAACGTGGGAAAAAAGATTCTCGTTATTCGGAAGGACACGTCATTACGTGACAATTGTTTTAGAGGATCAAAAAACAGTTACTGCAGAGTGGTATACTAACAAATGTTTACCAGATGTCTTGGAAAAAGTTCGAGGGAAACGACCTCGCAGTAGGATCCTCCTTCACCACGACAACGCCGCGTCGCATTACTGGGCTGTCCGCCATATAGCCCCGACTTGCGACCTTGCGATTTTTATTTATTTCCGAAAATAAAAGAAAAACTTAGAGGAAAACGTTTTATAGACGCCGAGGAAGCAGCGGCTGCGTTTCAAAAGGCCGTCGAAGAAACCCCTAAGGACGAGTGGGCAAAGTGCTTTTGTCAGTGGTTCTAACGGATGCAGAGATGTATTGATATGTTAATGAAGACAATTTTGAAAAGATACAATAAAACTAATTGCTAATTTGCCCAGTTTTTGATTTTTTAAGAATTATTAGTTTGACCCTCGTAATTCAGCTGGATTTCTATATAGATATCCATGGGTTGCAGCGACCACATAACGTGGTGGACATGTTTGTTCCACGTTAAATAACACATGTTTCTGTACTCCGAGTGGTAGTCGAATTAGGTCCATTCCCGTAACGGGCGGCTGTGCGAGGTGGCAGCGATACCCAAGCTAATATCTGAGAAAGGACTGGTTAAACTTACCTCTAAGTGTCGGCTTATCAGCGAATGGGTTTCTGTACTCGGGGGGCAGTGGGGGTGTGAAGAAGGCGCGGCCGGGGGGCGCGTACGACGGCACCGCCCCCACCCCTGCCAGCAGCGCCGCGCCATGGTGTTGTGGTGGTCTGCAGAAGACCAGAATTTGAGTGAAAGGTGCATGCTTAAAAGTAGAATGTTTAACCACAGGAGATCTTCCAATGGGCTACTAATTATCGTCTTATTTTTTATGCACACGACTAAACTGGTCTAAAACGTACATAAGCACTGCTTGTTCAATAATGAAATTTCTTCCAGCAGACCGAATTTGAATCATTGTTCGAAATGCAATTTTAGCGTGCACACATAAATAATATAACAGTATATGTAATAATCAGAGGAACAAATATAAATATAAGGAAATGTAATAATGGGATTATATCATAATTACATATGGTAGTATTATTTTTATTTTCGAAAAGATTTAATAAATTTATCATTATTATTATCATCATGCACCTTCAAGAAACATACCTAAATAATAAGTTCATGATCAACAAACTTCAACAATTACGTGGCAATAAAAATCAATGGAATTTTCAAACTATTCGCTATAGGAGTCCACGGGTGCAAATGTCAATACTTCGGGGTCCTGGGAGTTCGAATGCGCAGTTCTAAGTTAACCTATTTTAAATTAATAATATCTGACTTCAGCGAGCGAGATTATTCCTTCCAGAATCGTCATTCGGGACGCGCGGTGGGCAACATACTATACGTCTCATTGTTCGTGACCAACCGCAAGAACGTCCAGACGCATTCAATTAGACGGAATGAAACCATTTATTGAATTGACTGTACACCGCAATGATTTATCAAGCACCAATTTACATTGCGAAAGCTTTAATTGTCAATTAGTCATACTTGAAGTGAAATGCGGTACCTAAGTGAAGTACGATTTATAGGTGAATATGGATATGAACGCTTAGTTTATGGATAAATTAAGTTAATCAATTATTCACGATCTGTGTTTACCGTAAGTTATTTATTAGTAAGGTTATGATGAAAGGTAAGTTGTCGTACACAGATTCGACCCCAGACAGCACTAGTACGACTAAATTTCAAATCACTAAGTAGACCACGTAATTACTATTTTATATAAAAATAAAAACCTTTTACGAATCTGCAACTCCACAAACTGCAGCAGGATGAGTACGTTACGGTATGTTAAGAATTCGTATCTCGAAGTATGTTACTCGACCTTGATTGGTAAGAGTCCAACTATTCAACTATTCCTGCAAAAGTCTTTCAATTTCGGCGTGTGATAATAACACAAATTGAGAAACTCGTTTGAACTGGTTACATTCGGTGGAAGATGAATAATGAACAATACGATAAACACATTCGCAGTTTTGTAGACACCGTTATTTCCATTTTTCGCTCTGTCGCTTCAAATTTCATTATATAGTACGAAAGCGATTTTCAATATTTCAATTCAGGAAAAGCCTCAAAACAATTTTACTCCTTGAATTTTGTATTGATAAATTCGCATGCCGGTAACCCGCATTTCGATTTAAATTTTTACCATACGTTTCATTAAAATGCGGTTTGCGTCGAGGAATAAATGCATGAATAGAATAGCGGTGGGCGGTTTGCCAATTCCTGTCATTTCCATGCTCTGTGTTGATCGGGCCGAAGATCTCGGTGCGGGTGAACTAGGTTGGTGGGGACGGGTCGAGTTATGCTGGTTGATAAGGTCAACGGCTCGTGAGCTAATTCTTGAAAGAAATTTGCGTATAAACACTGATATAGTCGAAGCATTCTTTTATTTATCGTGTCCGCGAGTCTATTGATGATCACAAAGCCTGTCACAGTTCGTATTCTTTTGAAGTGTCTTTATATATTATACGAATATGTATATAATCTTGATTTTATGGAGATCACAATCACGGTAAGGTGGGTCGCAGCCATGGTTCAAAGAGTTGTAATATAGCGATAAAACGAAACGTATCATGATGTTGTGAAAAAAAATAAGTTACATATTTTGAGAAATTACGAATTTATAAAATTGGGTCATTGATTTTCAAAAAAATGGCTTCAGGCTTTATCACATATATTTTCTTTATCATAGCCATAATTAAGAATCTTTAAAACTAATATATTCTTAACAACCGTACTAGATATGCTGGAGCGTTAAGGTTCGCTGATACAGCTTTTAAGATACAAATGATTAGGAAACAAAAAAGATCAATATCCTCTCCTGATAGTTTTTCTCATATATCTCTAACGTACAGAAAGCGATAAGTTAGACTATTTTTTATATGTAGGTATAGATAATTCACATAACGTGATAGTAACAAAGTAAACAGACATCCTTATTCAGTTGCTTAAAGCTAAAGGTTATCATTATGAAAAGCGATTGATAACTCAAATTAACAAACATAGTATCACTTCGCCCACACACGATTTGACCTACATTGAAAATATAGGAAATGGAGTAACAGACAAGCGAGACGAGCATGTTGACGCCCTGTGGCTCGTGTCGGCACTAAGTGATTATAACGTCTTTTATAATATCAAATAATTTCACTCGGTTGCTCAGTAACGACATGTAGATTTGTTAACAAAAACATGTCATCGTTGCAACCAATGATTGTCCTGGTGCTGGGCTCCAGTTTCACAAGGCCATAGTCCGCCATTTGTGTTGAATTCGTTCAAAATATTTAAATGCACGACGCATGCACATACATAGTTATTTGCGAATACAAGAATCCGTTTATTGTAATTGATCGTTTTCGTATTCCTGTTTTGTCCTAGTATGTAAATTTATTAGTGCCTATAAATAAACACTAAGCAGAAACGGTGAATTGAATAAACAAGTGACTCAGACGTTTAGAAGACCTGTGTATTGATCAGATACTAGATAAGGTGGTCGTTTGTTTAACAAATGTGCGGCTACTTTAATATGTTACAATAATTGAATTGATGCTGTACTGCTACTGTAGATTAAAACAAAATGTAAAAAAAAAAAAAACGGGTTTTATGTGATTGTATTCTCCACAAATAGCACTGGTTCAACGTGGTGTAGGCACTAGCAGATTTAACCATCTGAGATCTGGTGGTTGAAGAGTCAACTACAAGAGTCTAGTGAGAGTAGAGCTTGATTACGCTTGAGTATTCTCCTACCTTAAATCTGACTTAAGAAAATCGATCAAAATTATTGTAATAATAATAAGTACATAAATAAAGGTACTCTACGACCTTGACTTACCGAGTCTGTCTTCGGTTTAATCGGATAAAGGCAATATTCCTTTTATTTATTTACTAGCGGCCCGCCCCGACTTGTTTCAAGCTCAACAATTATTCATTATACATAAACACTTGATATATACAGCCTATGTATATCCAGAATAAAGTACTTTTCGAAAGAATTTTTCGTATACATTCTGTGGTTGCGGAGATTACCTTCCGCATATAGACTAACTCATAAAATGCCCACTCTCTTTTTATAATATTAGTATAAATATTGATTTTCACTAAAAAGATGGATGAATGTTTCTTAAAATCAGGGTGAGAATCGCATTTAACACTTACATGCATTCAATTCCTTCGTGCGCCTCAAATTTTTCAAAGTTCATCATGTACGTATTAAATACTTATTATCAACCTGTGTATTCCTATCTCTAATGTGTATTCGTCTTCGATAATTATCTCAAAAGGTTGTGTAGACGGCCTCTTTAATTATGAGAAGCTCCAGCAAGAAGAGATTGATGCCAATTGGACGATGTAACATAATAAAATTATTGAAATTTTGAAAAAATAAAAATGTAATCCAACTATTATTGTGATCATGATTGCAGATTGTATAAACGGATGAGCCATCCACCAACAATTGTGTACACAGTAGACTAATTTTTCATGCAACTGAACGGTGTGCATAACGCCCCTGAGGCATTGTTCGAAATGGAAAAACTAAATTGTATTTCATTTTGAATTTCGAACGTCAGGCCTCGGGCAATGTTGCAATCCTATTAAAATTTAATCCTCATTCAGAACGAAATAAAAAAATGCTTTAAAATGGAATGTTACTCCACCATAAGTTATGGATTTTAGAATAATAAATGATATAAAAAAAATTGTCAAAGAAGATAGTGCACCACGCAACCTAAATGCGGATTAGCAGATTTCACGCACCTTCAACAACACAAAGTATGTAGGTGTGCAATTATCCTCACGATTTTTATCTTCATCGAAACGACTGTTTAGACATTATTCAACAGTAGTGGAGACTAGCATGTTTTTACTAAATTTGTAAAAGTACTAATCTAGTCAGGTTTACTACTCAATGCTAGATGGCGTTACACGTAACAAACTAACATCGGCGCCCTTCACGGATTTATTAGGATTAAGAAATTCGGTATAAACTCTTATAGAAAGTATATTAAAACGAATTTACAAATAATTCTAAGAATATATGCATATGAATTTATGGGTATCCTAAAATAAAAGATTTTCATAAAATAATATGGGATATAAGAGAATAACTTATGAACGAATAACGAAATAACGAACGAATTATACAGCATTTTAAGTTTTGGCTATTTGACACTAGATAGCAGTACATGTCAATAACATTAATAAGGTTATTTATGTGTCATCGATCATCGGCATCAAATTTTAACCACTGGGTTACCACACTTATTATTATCATACCTCAAAAGATAATAATAATTATTTTTAAGTTTAACACAACTGAATAACGATAATATTTGAATAAATGCCACATTACTTACTTCATTCGTTCTCACCAAAACAAGATTTAAATACACAGCGGGCGCGTACAACGCAAGCTGAAACCGGGGATTTTAAAACAATGCGGTTTCAGATTAATGGCCGTCTCACTAAACCGACGCGCAACCAGGGAATACTTTCCAAGAAATATCTTGGGCTTTGATAAAATACAGTTTAAGTAATGGTTACCTCTTTAACTTGTAACGAAACTTAGTAAGATTAGCTTACGTTTCCTTAGAGGTAATTATTCTATGGCCCTTATTCCTCAGCTTGGTTTTTTTATACATCGTTCTATTGTAAGCAAATAATTACTACACCCAAAAACATTTTCATAATGTTGTTGCTGTTTTCCAAAGTTGTGTGTGGTCTGCTAACCCGCACTTAACTTCTCTCATTGTTTGAGAAAACATGGGAGGAGTCACGTGCGGCATAACCGAAATGATGGTTTTAATTAGATATACCCAAGACTATTATTGTAAGCAACACCTATGAATTATAAATAATATGTGAAATAAAGAATAATTATCATTAGTGTTTCATCAATTAGCACCGAACTTCCAGATCGCGGATCCTCTTCTTGTATGGATATTCGGTATGTTATTCATCACGCTGCAATGCGAATTGATCGAGGGCTTATTGTACGATGTAAGCATCAGAAAACCTCTGACGTAGCTTAACGATTGTTGTTACGATAACAACAAAAACATACTAGTAACGTGTTTTACGAAACACGAAGCCTACACTAAATTTCCCAAGTCGTTCTAATGTTACTGATCTCTGGCCCCTGTCAATAGGAGGGTTATGGGAAATGATATTAACTAAAATACATAAAATAACCAAGGAAACTCGAACTGGAAGTTCGTTGCTAATCAAATATTAGATAAGGATGTATATACGTACTTAACGGCCGATTAGATAAGAGTTGCGTTCCCGTTTTGGCAAACGCCCCCGCGTGCCCCGGACCGCTCTTTATCGTAGATTTCTCTGCTACTTTGCAGCGATACTTAGTTTTACGTACGTTTTGCAGTTTTAATATCCATCTATTTATTTTTGAACACATATGTCGACAGTAACATTAAATCGTACTTATAATTATAAATAGTGAATTACAAAGGGAAGAGAAATAAAGTAGTACCAGCAAAATTATATCAAAATAAAAATAAAAACAATGCCTATTGGTAATTAATTGATCTATACTAATGATATAAAGAGATAGTACGAATTTGGTGATTTTGTGTACATGCGGAAGGTAATCAATCTACGGGAACCACAGCACCTATTTGAAAAATTCTTATCCCATTTGAAAGTTACATTATTCCGGATGGACATAGGCTATATAATTAAATATTGGTCTAACATAAACGATATCGGGGCGGGCTGCTAGTACTAAACAATGAGGAGGTTATGTATTGTTCAAATTATATTTATGGATGTTTTCTTTATTTGATACCATATGTCATTAAGATGGCTCCATATAAATATCAAAATAAACTATTTATTAATCAAGGAATATTGTCACTGATAAATGTTTCTTTAATATATTTTTTAGGAGTTTCAAAATATATGAAAAAGAAGAAATAAAAAAAATAATTTCATAAAAACCGATTCAAATAACAAGAAAGCGGTAAATAAGATTTTTTTATTTAACTAAATAAGATTAACAATCATTACAGTGGAATTGATTAAGGAATAAAATATGCCATATGTCAAATAAAATTATATTTACAATGTACCCGCATTATTAAATGATTTTGAATTCGTATTCAATATTCGCAATTTATCTTACAACCTTTTTTTTTTCAACAAAACCATTCCACACATGGGCCGTCAGACCAGAACATCATGACCCAAACACAAACCTTGGTCACACGAACGGCACATCAAGTTAAACTCCTCCCTGCGACTCGGATGTGACTTATAATTCGTTATGAATTGATTAATTTACACCACAAATCTGTACGGTATTCTCTTGTCAGCTGTCCCGGTTTGTATCCGGGATTAATTTGTTTCGACAGGATTGGATTAATGTTTCAGTCATGGTCGCCGGTTCTGGTTGAAAAACATTTGTTTGTAAACAACCGATCATATCATTTTTCGGGCCGGGCTTGTCACCAATTAATGCCAAATTATATTTTAAATCCAATAAATCAATAATGTTCACACTCTGACACCGCGCACTGCGTTGATTGCAAATCAGGATCCATCGCCAATTCGAAATGGAAGAAAAAGGTATGAAGATAGGAATGATTGCATGTATGAATATAAAATGTATAAATGGTTTCGTGTCCGTATGTGTATCTGTTGTGTGACGAATCATGCTTTTTAGTAAGACATCGTGCAAACTTCAAACACAAAATTATGAAGAACTCTCAGGTGTTAAAGCATTCATGCGAAATTGTCTTCACTAAAACGGTGATAATGAATTCCTAATGTTCATGAAAGTTTCACTAGCAAATAATTAGTGTGCGTATTGTACTCGAGGCCGGGCAGCCGAACGCAAAACTAACATTCCAACCACAATGCTATTCTAACCGTCAACAGAATACCTAAAACGCCATCGCAGTACGCAGTACAGCAATCCAACCACTTCTAGTAGCTACCTCCAGTCCACAACTAATCAAATCTTTCAAACAAACAGCCAAGTCCGGCTGGCCATGCTTATCTAAACGCTGGGAACTTGTTCCGTATTCAAATGAGAGTTGGAAGAGAATTTTGGGCGAGAGCTAAATATTTTAACTAAACTTTAGAAGTTCGTAGTTAACTAAAAACATCCACAGCTAGACTACATTCCGACTTTTACGTGCAGCTATTTTTCCAGTGTATATCAGGATCGACTATGGTGTTGTAGTCCAGTGTTTATCAGGATCATATATGTATATGTGAATTTTTCTTAATGGCAATAGAAGACCAATGAGCAGACGAACCACCTGATAGTAAGTGGTCACAGCCGCTCATGGACGTCTATTACACCTAAGACATCACTATACATGTGTGAACATGACCTCAATCGGTAAAACCGATCGGTGATGAACATTATATATGTGTAAATACCGTATGAAACACCATGCATCCAATTTGCATCCCCCCTCTTCCCCCCAATTCAAGTAAATTACTCAAATGCACAGGTCACTAGTCAGTAGTTACACAAATAAGACGTGATTATGCAAAATGGGGCGGTCACGACGCCGCGTCGTGCCGGGAGACTGTGAGAACTGTAGCAGATCGACTGCCGTCGAGTTCGTCTAATGAGTTTTCTAAATTGCTTACGTAAAGCTTAATACGTGTCGAGTCGCCGAGCGTCCACCAGGTGAATGAAGAAGTAAAACCTCTTGGTTTGCTATGGAATACATCATGACATACTGGCTCCATGCAAGGTAAGATAAACACAGTTAGGCAAGGTCCGAACTCAATACAAACAAGTTAACGCCGTCCACGAGGGATCCACGTAGGTTTAGGTGTATCAGCTAAACATGAAACATTTATAAAAACGCCTAATAAAACGAGTAACATTGTTTCCGCTGCGGTTACTATTCGTGAGGGTGATCATGTTTTTTTTTAAGCGAACGTATGGATTTTTTTTTGTATTGCAACAATCACGAAACGCGAAGGTTGTCTCGAGGTGCGAGATCGAAACGAAAGATGCAAGCACAATGATCTGACAGCGGTTTCCACTCCACTCCACTCCAGTGCACTGCAGTCCAGCACGGTGGAGTGTCAGTAGCTGAACCAGAAAATGTTTTTTGTCGCCCGAAGTTCGACTAAATATTTAATATCTATCTAACGGTAATGGTTTTCGTTATCGCTATGATGACCTAACGTACACTTCGAAGCACGGTAGCGCTCAAGAAATTTTTGCCTCTAACGGCCA
>DWPT01001757.1:0-17736 GCA_018251895.1 Agathymus mariae mariae
CATACACAAACAAGATATCACAAAACTCATTGTTTGAGAAAAACATATTTAGCTGTTACACAATTTTCTGCCCGGCCGGGAATCGAACCTGCGACCCCATAGGCAGGCAGAATCACTCCAAATGAGCCACTGAGTCGTTAAATAAAAAAAATCGAAGCCAAATTAATGAAGAATTCGTCAAATACGCAAGACGTCAAAGACGTTAGTAAAAGCTTTAATGCCAAAATGTAACGCCAAAAAAGAAACTGGCAAACTACTCCCCAATTTCCATGATAGCGCGTTCATGCTTTTTGTATTACGAATGTCTATAGGTGGCGGTAACCATTCGCCACCAATTTTACATTTACTTGTTTGTCGGCTTATGAACGTTTTGACTACTTTTAAATTAGTTTAGCATGAATTTTATTATGGAATAGGATATTTTTATAATGACTTATAACGAAGTATTTATAGAAACTTAATTAACGCCTTCGGTATATTTATATATTCATTTGTCATCATTTCAATTTTGGGCTCATTTGTTTTAACAAATGTGATTTGTCACAATGGCATGTAAAGTTGATATGTAATGTAGAGTAGATAATGCTCGGCTGCTGCACGCACATACAAAGGGTCGTTATCAACAAACAAAAACTTGATTTAGTGCAAGCTAAGGCACATACACCTGCTCGCAAATTGTAAAGCTGCCATGACAATTATGTATTGTTCAGAAGACCCCTTTGCACTCGTATTTTAACTTTGATGCTTTTTATGGCATCGAAGTAGCAAAAAATGGATATGCTACATACCATGTATTGCTAAATTGGTTTATTAGACATTGTTAATTATTGCTAATATTTGAGAATTGAAATGATTCTTAAATTACCTGTTCGTCATGAATGTTTTTGGCCTCTTCTACCATTTAAATTGTATGACTGTAAGGTTCATTTGAAACTAAACTTCTTCTACGTTTACTGATCTATACTAATATTATAAAAAGAGAGTGAATAATGTGGCTTTGTGTGTATGTAGAGGGTAATCTACGGAAACACCGCACTTTTTTGAAAAAATGTATTATTGTTTGAAACGTACATTATTCCGAATTGATATAGTATTATGTAGTAACTACGACGTGGCTTTTTATACGATTTGAGGAAATATTTATTAACCTTCTGATAACAATGAGGGTTCGATCACTGATTGCGAATTTAAACATCAAGTTTCTAAAAGTGAAGCGAGGGTAGGTCACTAAAAGTAATGTCATAAAGCTAGCTGGTTCTAAAAACTTTTTTTAATTTTAAAAGATGTTGGAGCGAGAGACATATAATAAGGCGGTTTATCTAAACGGTTGCCCTAACATGGTAGAGTGTATTATAGATTATAAAGTAATTTCATACTTGGACAACTTTTACCGACATAGGAAGTATGAAGTAACTCCACATTTGGAAACATGTTTGAAGGTGATATGCACTGAGTACAGCATATTACCTCCATGTTAATACAGTAAGGGTATAGGAGGTATCGTGCGGCCCTTTCTGTACTATCCGCTATCTTTAGTATACTAAACTTACATCATAGAGTCATCATTAGAGACCTAGTGAAATGTAAGTAGAATATGCAGCCATTTAGGTGTAAAGTTAATTAGAGTAAGTCCAAAAGGGGAATATTCTAGTAATTGATATAAATTAAAACAAAGAACAGCAACATTTTACTTGCAAATTTACGAATACTTTCATTATCTCGATTTTTACATATGCGTTTGTTTGAATTTTCTCAGATATTAGCAATGAAATTGAAATTGAAAAAATTAATAAAAATTCATCCACTAACAAAATTATTTCATTAAACATTGAACTAAGCAAAAAAATTAATTGGCCAAAAAGCCAGGGCTGTATTTTGTTGGCTAAGGTTTTTCTGTTATATCCTTATATTAAAATATACAGCATTTCTTGTACCTTTTCCCTTTTCAAACAAGATAGCAGAATAATAGCGATGAGCGTTATTGTTTGCAGTCCCTCCTCGTTTCACGTCGTAGCACGTTTTATGGCAGACGAAAGTAAAAGAAACCCCTGGACCCATGCGGATAGCGAACCTTTCGCAAACGATTTTCGCAAACACTCAACTGACTGTTTCATTGACAATAAATCTTAATTGCAAGTCCAACCATTTCTTAAAGTAAGTCAAAGATATAACAACTCGATAAATTCATTCGAAAACAGTGAATATAATAAAAGAAAAGCCAGTATCTTATGATATTCCTTTATATGACTTTCGTTCGAAAACGCTGAAATGCATAAATATTACAAAAGATATAAATCATTTCGGTTCTAATGCAAATGGACCTTAATGGGTAAAGCGAATGAAATTCAGACATTACAACACTTTAGCATTTCAAGCTGGTAATTGTGACGTTTATCTTGGATCTTTGAAGCTGCTGAAGCTATCACTGTCTTTTATTTTCCTTTACCTTGTGTATACAATTTCGTCGACCCATCGCTTTGTATTAATTACATGCCAGGTCGGTATTCTTTTGTGTGGATAGAATAAAGCTTTACATGGAATGGAAGATAAATTTATGTCGTTAACACGGCGTAACAGATATAAAATTTAAATGCTGGTATCAATTAACGAACCTGCAAATTACCAGTTTTGACGTTTTAAAACGTTAATATTGCAAGCAAAGTTGCAACAATCAGTTAATACTTTGGTTTTCTAATTTACTACCTTTAAATTATATATTATTAGTACTATACATTAGCTTTAAAAGTTTAATCCGAAGTGTTCTTAATTATAAAATATACAGTTGAATAAATGTTCAGCCTACTGTGAAAAATGGTAAACAACAAACTAATTATTTGATCCGCAGTACGCTGGTCAAAACAAAGCGTTAGAAAATAATTTTATTTAAATTACTTAGGCTTACGAATAAACAATTAGTCTGGTCAACAAGTTTAAATTAACGTTAATTCTTGATAAAGCTTCAACAAATATAAGCGGTAGTTCATTGGATTCGAATGACTTCGAGGGAAATGTATTTTCATTATTTTACAGCACATATAAAATTGCAGTTTTTATTAGCAGATGGATATAAAAAAGGAATTTGGTTTTTCAATAATTTTTCAGAAACTATTGATAATGAACTGTAGAACTTATTATTGACATTGAATATGTCTTTTCGTTCCCTCCAGTGTAGTCTCCGATTTCATAAAAAAATGTGATCCCCTTATATCTCAGAGAATTGTGAAGATATGATGTTCAAAAAAGGCTCAAAAGACGCGTATTGACAAGAGCTGTAAGGTGCAAAAAGAATTACTCAAACAAGTCAAAAACGAAAAATGATATGGCCGAAATAAAGAAAAAAAAAAAGAAATCCGAATTTTGATTTTGGCGCTCGATATTTTGGACCCAAACAATGATATCAAAAATTTAAGAAAAATTCCTCTGGACAATTTAGTCAGCTACAATTTGAGCCTTAAACAAAGACGATCGGGTTAAGGCGTAGCCTTGTAGCGTAACCTTTTTGAAAAAAGTCAAAAAGTAAGAACGGCATTTTTCACATGACATTTATAACTTAATGTTTTGCAGAGTTCGTTATTATGAATTATTGGGGAAGCGAGGATATATTTTTTGGAATTCCGTACATCCTTTTACATTATGCCCGACAGTAGTGTGAGGCACGAATATTATTTATATATATATATAAAACGTAACAATACACTACCACTACCATTATAGATATAATATTTTAATTCTATTTTTGAAAATTTAAGGAAATTATGTGAAAGAATGACCGTCAGTTATTAACCTAAAACAAAGGGTTACTAACACTTTGTCGTTAACCGATGACGGACGCTATTTCAATTAAATTAAGAACATTGGGTTGCATGACAATCCTATGTCTGATTGTAATGGTATCGTTCTTATATCGAATTGTTATTCTATGATGGGTGGTATGGTAATGACGCTACCTGTCAAGGGAGGAATTGGGAGCAATTGGTGGAGCAAGGTGTCACATTTATGCGACAGATAAAAATTTCTTTACGGATCTTGAATATTTGCGATATGTAAATTAAACGTCTCCAGTGATACAGTAATTCCTATTGTAGAGGGTGTGTCACACCCCCAAATGTAGTGATGTAAATTTGTGAACGTTAATAAAAAAATCAGGCATATAAGTTTAATGAGTGCAGTCTATTCATGGCAGTGTGCAAATCTTAGTTTTACTACGTTTTATCTCTGCCATCGCCTTGATTTGTAAAAAAACATAAAGTTTGCTAATAGGAATGAAAAAAATCTAGCATTGTACAAGTACGTATTAAAGGATGTATGAACCGAAAATGAGAGTCACTTGAATTGTGTAAGAGCTCCAAATTTATGTCAAGATTTCAATTTGTCAAGATTTCTTTACAAATAAAATGTATCGTATACTGGTCTGAAAACCTGAATTCCTACAGTGAGAACTTTAAGGATATATTGCGTTGACAGATTGGACAGCGGTAGTTATTCACAGCGGTGCAACTGTGAACTTAGGTTTGTCTAACCAGTAACTATGTACTGCACAGCGACGGATAACTTTCTCTGAGCGCAAATTAATTCAAATTGGTTACATTTTTATATGAATTTATTAAACTATTTTATTTAGAATTTATTAATTTCTTATTTAAATTATTTTCTTGTTTAAATAACCGACAAATGTAGTGATAGGGCACCCGATGACAAGTGTTTATCACTACCAATGCACCTCCTTAACACTCGTAAAACATGTGATTATTGTGTGGTAGGTCGTGATTATTGTGATATGAAACTTTCTTTTCTCTATTCACTTTTGTATTTTTTTTGTATTACTTTTGTATTATAGTTTTATATACAATAGCCTAAGGAATATATGTAAAGGTGTTAATAATTTATCTTTTTTCGATATTTGTAAAATACGATCTAAATTATATCACGAATTTTACTGTTTCTACGTCAGTTAAGAGCCTTACTCTCTCAACAGTGTAAGGAGTGGAACTAACTAAGTCTTTCTGATAAGGTTTAAATATGAGGACTCTATTGTAATCGAGAATCAAGAGTATAGTTAAGAAAAATTGTTGAAATGACTAGCTCGAGCACTTCTTTATTCATAGCAATTTCATTTAGAACTTGACTTGAATTTAGTTACCTGAATTTATGCATTTGGTTTTTTACTGTTTAAAATAAGGCTATATCCTTGTAAACCAGTGTAACACTTGGGAAACAGTATTATCTATGTCTTTGACTCCGACATTCGTTTTATTTTAATATTCTTTACACCTTTTTAACTTCCAATAAGATTCAATTCAATTCAAATTCATCTCATTCCAATATCGTTAATAAGTCGCCAAGTTTTATGAGAGATAAAAAAATGAAAGCGTTACATAAACAAACCCATTTGTAATAAATAGTTATTCACTGCACATTTTACTGGAATTAAATCATAGATTTTGAGCTGCAAAGTTTTTTCACTGTATTTGCTGGAAACCAAGAATGCACTCACAGTCATAGAATTAATATACGATAAATGTGCTTCAACGGGCTTTAGTGACCCATAGGCCACGGCTCAGTCTTCAGTTAGGCTAGGTAGTACCTAATACCATTACTATATTATATAATTATTATTCTATATTGATGGTGCGGATGAAATTTGGCAAGTAGTTTGTTTTAAACAGAACTGTATCTGAATGCGCTGGATTCGTCGTAGGCAGTGAAAAGAAACTCAACAAGGAACATTTTAAACATATATCTGTAGATATTATTCGTGACCCATGTTCTAATTTATTGTTTCCAAAAATAAGTTATTTTGTTACATAATAAAAAAAAATTATAATGTTGGTAGCGAACATGTTCTGATTAATTTTTCTGGCTGCCGAGTGAGGGGTCTCGAGTTCGTTTCCCGTACGGGGTAGACGTTTATGTAACAGATAATTGTTTGTCCTCGGGTTATGATTGTTTATGATGTCATATTTATGTACATTAATGGCATCCGCAACAGGGAATTATTCGTCGGCAAACAGCTATGGTTGAATAAAAGTAACGGGTGAAATATAAAGATCTAAATTTCATTACTTTGAAATTTTGTATTCACATTTGAACAAATAAACGATTTCTCTTTTTAAATCTCTCTTTAGAATTTTTCTCTAAAAATATTTATCGACATTTAAAAACCATTGCTAAGTTGCTCTCACCAGTCGTTTCAGTGACGTTACTGACATCTGTCACCCGCACTATGCCACACGTGCATGGAGCTAGTGGTAGCTGAGTGGTTTGATCATAAGTCCCCCATAGGAGATATTTAAATTATGTGCATATTACAAATGAATTATTTCTTGCTTTGGTAAAGGTATCGTAAGCTTTCGGTATCGTAAGCAAATTCTTGGCCGTATTAAGGCAGCCTAGAATACTCCCCCCAATCCCATGCTGGCAGAACAGGGTGTTGTAAGAGGCAACAGAAGCCAGCCTGCTTGGTGGTAGGGCTTTGTGTAAAGATTATATTATCATATTATTATTAATCGTTAATTAATATTAATTATTAGCGTTGGTATTATTATGTTTTCGTAAAGCTTGCCTGGCCAGCTACTACCCTTCTGCTTGAGACAGCCGCCAAACGACTTGCCGTGTTCCGGCCGGGGGCTTGAGAGCCCGTACCTTCATTCTTACCTTCTACACATTTCCTGGCCGACAACGCATGAGTGATGCCTTTGGTCTTGCTGATGTCCATGGGCGACGATGACCACTTACCATCAGGTGGCTCGTCTGCTCGTTTGTCGGCTATTACCATAAAAAAAAACCAAACCTGTTGACTTTAACTCCTCTCACTGTAAGAGAGATAATTTTGGTTTGGAATCATGATGAAGTTATTAAGATCTTAATCCAATGAAATATTGGCGTAAGTTGACAGTGAAATGAATATCTACTACAAATAATAAGGCTGTACTAAATTCGGTTTGTATGATTTATTGACATATAAAACATAAAGTTTTATTTAATAAAACTATGTGACATTTATTCATATCACGAAAGTATACGTATATTATGTACCTCTCGGACATTATGCATTAGTTAGGTAAATTTGGTTGCGGGAACAGAATACGAGCTACGGTATCCCCTGCTTGTCGTAAGAGACGGCTAAAAGGGTATTTCCGGCGTTGCGAGCGGTAAGAGTGGGAGCTCGAACCGTCCGGCTAGCGAGCCTGTGAAGGACGACGGTATGTGTGGCCGCATACCATCGTTAAGATCGGATGGTGTGCTCGGAGTCCTCTAGTCAGCGCTGAGGAAGCTCAACGGGGGGAGGGGTTGCTCCCTTAAAACAATTCCCTTAGATTTACAAGTTGTCGAACTTTCACCAATAAAAGCTTAATATTAAAGATCTCTAAGGTAAATGACTAATTAGATACTTGCAATGGGAATAACGTTGCGCTATTAACTCAGTTAAACACGTGATGGATCTGAGAGACTCTGCGTAGACGTCAGAGAACGTAATCTCATTGACGACCACGTTAATACTTACATAAATACATACATCTCATACATACACATGTTTTTCTCTAGTCTCGTTGCAGTTGAGGATTTTCATGAGATACTCAACAACGAAGAGTATATTTCTAGTTTATTTATTTCTATAAACAACATACAGTATTTCGGTCATTGTTGGAAATTATAATTATTTTATGCACTGAACACTTGAAATTCATTTTAAAATTTACAGACGTCGTTACAAAATAAATTTGGAAGGTCATAAAAATAAACGAGGAACTGTCCAATTGGCAAACTTGAAACTCGAATAAGCTGTCTCAACAAACGTTGATACCGCTATCTAGTGAATCTGTGAAGCGAATATTAAAATCAAAAACAAAACGCCCGAGAATCTTATTGCAACTTTAATTGCTTGCTGTGGGTACAGAAGTGCATAAATAAAGAATTTGTTTGTTCAAATCGTATTCTCGTGGGGTAAGTTTTACATGCCGTTAATTTGTTCAGGTGTATTTTTTCGTTTCTTGTGGAAAATTAGTGATTCAGGATTTTCGATATGGCGATTCTGTGAAGTAGCGATAAAAAAAATAATATCTTTAAACAACAATTAGTAGTTTCTAAGACACGTATATCAATGGCCAGTTTTTGTGTATTTTCTGTTCGTAGTAGTTCGTAGTGGATTCGTAGAAAATTTGATGTGACAGACAAAAAATATCAATGTTAATCTACAACTAGTATTATAATGTTATCACGTATACGGAATCCTAAAGATAAATATTTGCTGAACAAATTAGAGGTTTTTGTTGAACTCGATGTGCTAAGAAAATGATGTCAGGCGGAAGAAACAATTACGACCAAAGCAGTCTCTGCTGAAAATCTTATTGCTATAACATCGCATTTCCTAGGCAATTTCACGATTTTCATTCTAAAGGAACTGTGGAAAATATCAACCCTCGTTGGTAATAAGGATTCATCTTTATTGCAAACGTAGTATAATTTTTAATATTTGCGAATTAAAATTTAAACTTACACTTTGGTTTCGGTAGCAGATAGGCACAGTAGAAAAAGGTTAAAAATAAATCTATAAAAAATCTTGCATATATTTATTTCGTCTAACAAAAACAGTTTAAAAACCTCTATCTTTTTCTTTGTACTTAAAATTAGACATAAAAATTAAATATTAGATGGAAAAACATGAGAAGGATATTAATATATATATTTAATCTACTACTATAATATGTTGGAGACGGTCATGAGTACGATTGCGACATGGAACGTGGCATTGAGCCTATCTAAGGGTCAGAGGCTAAGATAGGACGTACCTGTGTTTCGACCAGCTGGAGACTAGCACCTCTCTAGATAGGAACAGTTGTACATTGCATTTGTAATTATCGTTGATAGTGAAGTTCTGTGGAAACGTTACTCTGCTCGAACTATCGATTACTCGCCCGTGGAGATATCTGACAATGACGCCACGAATGCATGCAGTCTCCGACAAATATTTTAATTTCAATATAACTCTGCGACCAGATCACAACTTGAACTTTGAATAGATTAAAAGCCATTACAGGTTTCAAGCTATCGTCTTTCCACGTCATTTACTTAACTGCGGTTCACGCTTAACAACTTCTTGCTTTTATTTAACAACTCAACGTATTGTAATCCATTTATCCATAATGATCTTTCTGATTTAGTACTTCTAAAGTTATAAAGTTTTTTATATCTATCCAAATTGAACTTCTATAATAGATTAAATGAAATTCTAGATGAATTATTTGATTCAAATAAACTCTTATGCGTTATATTATAATTTTTTCTTTGCTAGTTTAAGGTAACACTCAAACTGATGAGCGTTATTGTTTTCGTTTGTCTTCATTATAATACGGGCTTTAATTCGTATGTCCTAAACAAAAATCACGAAACATTTGCTTCTATACGAAAATTGTGTACAAAATAAGTTGTAAAGCCTTAAAATACTACGAAGACTTTATGGGCATAAACAATTGATTCAAAAAAGTTTTTGATGTTGAAGTTGAATATTAAATAGTTATAAAATCCATACGTTATTTTGGGTCCTTTCTAGCCTACACAAATTTATAACCAACTTCTCCCAAGAGTTTATTTCCATTAGTACTATTGAATCGGCTCGGATCCGATTTCCAACTCGTAAATTATAATTGGCAAGGCCACACTCACTTAAAAAGTCTTGTTTTATCATAAATAACATAAGAGCAGGTGTGGCAAAGGTACTATGGTGCTAAGGTGGTATCTACTTAAAAAAACATTTTTTTTAGAATAGAGAAAGTTATCAATGTAATCCAAAATCATTACAATGTTTTGTATTCTCTATAGTTACCCAATATAATACGATAGTAACATTCAAGTGCTCATCCATAGTCTTTTAAGCAAATATTTGCTTTTGACTAATTTTAATTCACAATTTACAAGTTTTAAAGGTTATTTTAGAGTGATGACTATTGATGATGATTATTATTGTTTAAGATATATATAACAGTAATAGTGGGTACCAATTTCTTATTACCGGGTAACAACTTCAATTAAAGTATTTTTTTTCGTTAAGAGTTCCTTTAGTACCTATATTATGAATAAATTTATAAATAATATTTATATTATATTCGAATATTATGGAAATATAAAATAATACATATGGAAATAATAGCGTCGAAACCGGATCCGCACAGGTTTAAACTTTTGTTATTGCTATGTTGTTTAAAAGATGTGATGAGGAGTTTCTTTCGCCGTTTCCTCGCCCCAATGCTAAAGCTCTATTTAGAAACGGTAGTAGAAGCAAAAAATGACGTGCATAAGTGTATTTACAGAATACTTACATGATTAAATGACTTTTTATTTGATTTTAATTTATATTATACATTGTTTGTGTCGAAAAGCATCAAAACTATATGTTGAGTCTCGGGTTTCTGTTCTATAGACACGTTAATTTCATTTCTTTTTACCTCAACCACGGTTGTATAACGTCGGATTTCTTTTATAGTGATGCTTCTTTTGTTTCATCTTAAAAGGATTCTTAAAAAAAAAGGATGTTAACGCTTCTTCGAACACTTTATATGGGAGGAAAGGTGTGTGAGAACAACACAAATTGGTAACTTACATGCTATAATATGGACAAACCATATTATATATATTATATTATTTATATACCATTTTATATTGAATATTTTGTCTAACTTTCGGAATTGTGTTAGATCGAAAGAGTATACAGGTATTATATATTAGGTCTTTATATCGCATATAAATGATCTACGTTGGTGTCACAGAGTATTCGATAATTTTTTTTTTTACCTTCTCTTGATATTTTGTTTTTTATAGTATCGTTCAGAATGAAAATGAAACCTATTCACTTTTTTGATATTTAAATTCGAAAGAGTAATATTAATTTAATTAATATTAATTTACTTTGCAACAATCCCCAAGCACAATGTATGATGGTATATACTTCTATACAAGCATAGAACTTTCCTCCCTCCCACAAAGAAAACCTGCAAACAATGAAAATCCGCAAAGTAACGCCTGATACTATCTGATACTAACTATAGAGTAATAATTGTAGTGCATGTAATATCTATGAATATAAAGTATTTTATTAATTGTGTGCTTACCTTAATTTTTCATTTCCAAGGGTTGATTTTTAGATAATGCTGTTAGCGAGCGTTAAAATAATCAAAATACTCACTTATCATTAGTAATTTGATCTGTGCCGAGAATAATAATGCTGAATTAAATTGCGAGCGAAAACTGTTTCTCATCTTTCAGAGGGCAGATCGCTGGGTTTTGTACCTTCTGAATAAGTAGTAGAATAATCACGAATCAAGTCAAGAATCACGGGTACATTTTCGCATTCTTCCACGATCCCGAAGGTGTTGAGCCTTTAGGAACCCTACTCGTGATTGGGATGGAACTGGAGTTTCCCCATTCCATCTTCACTAGGAACATGCGGGAACAGTGACTGACGACAGACATATATGCATTTGTCGCCTAGGCCACGTTAATGGAGAATTGAGGACGACTCTTCCGACGCCCTGCTTTTCGGCTATGGATTGGGAGGTTAGTTATTGAATCCTTCTCATCAATCTATTTACAATCTACACCGCAGAACGTCATGGCGTTTATGATACCCCCTGTGTCGCGGATGTACATAGAGATATTGATGTATGAAAATATTTTTTTAACATAAAACGCTAATATTTAGTAATAAATGTACTTCCGTACCTGAGTTTAACCGTAAGCTGAATTGACATTTCTGCCGACAATTTTTGTACCACAGATTTATTTGAAAATTGGCATATACAGCTTTATGGCATCCGTAGGTAGATGTTTGATGTGATTATTATGAAATAAAATTGATAAAGATACTCAATATATGTTTTTTTTTGCTTTTGCTTAGCCTTTTTAAATAAGATTCATAATTATTTGAATTAGTATTTTATAGGCAATAAAACCCTTTTTTTTATATTATTAATAGTATCTCTTATATGTAGAAATTTTCTTAAAGATTCAATCGAAATATGGTAACAGAACTTTAATTAGATAATGTACTAAATCAATTTAATTCCTTATAAATCATATTGTTTTTCACATGACATTTTGGAAATAATTTTTAAATGCCAGTTAACGGTGCTATACCTAATATTCGCAGAGTAGCAGAAAGGGAACACACAGATACACAGGGTGCTTCTAATTTCCAAAACTTATTAAAACCACACGCACAATAGAGATGTAATCTATAAAAGATTATCATATTTAAACGACTGTGACGCAATTGTTTTCGTATCCGC
This sequence comes from Agathymus mariae mariae, assembly GCA_018251895.1. Classification (NCBI taxonomy): domain Eukaryota; kingdom Metazoa; phylum Arthropoda; class Insecta; order Lepidoptera; family Hesperiidae; genus Agathymus; species Agathymus mariae. Next base: position 12,282 of record DWPT01001757.1, read on the forward strand.
AATCTGTACCGTTATTATGTTCGAAACTTTACAAAGCAGCGAACTTCAGACAAACTTGTGGTAGTAATTAAGATAATCTTATCTGAATTTGTTCATTTTGTACTTTTAATCACGGAGGTCTTGTGTATAATGAGCAGATATTGTACTTGCGAACTGTTAATTACCGTAGGGCTTTCCTCTGTTCTCATAATAGGAGTATCATTTAATTATTTTTTTAAGTACATTCAGCGAATAAGTGGATGTACCACTTGATATATATATAAATACATAACCGACGCTAGTCGTCCAACAAAGTCCATTGTTAAGCAGGAAGCTCATTTGTTAACTGTGTCTAAAATACATTAAAAATAAATGTTGATTTTTAAGAGGATGGTAGCTCACCATTTCCTATTAATAAACCTTATCAAAGTATGAAATTCGGTTGTATATGAATTGTAAGCCAATAAGATTCGAGGAACATTTTTGAGATAATTTAACGTGTTAACTTCTGCTACGGTTTGAGGAAACAATTTTTTCCAGGTTTTTCATTACTCATCAATCATGAAGACGTATCCTTTGTCTCCGCCATATTGCGTTCAAGTTCAAAGAAAGTCCTAATCGTTAGATAAAACACTCACACTCGTTCACTACTACTGCGTCTATTCGGGTGATATGGACGTACATAATCGAATACAATACACGAATCTAACTGAAAACCCGAAATGGTTACTACGAATTGAAGTATTATTTTTAACACATCACACTAAACAAATTTACAGCGACACGGTACCCATCGCTTCAACAGAGACCGAGTGCCATTAGGGTGCGACTTTTAAAAGTTCAACAATTGACATTTCACGATGACGGCAATATTATGATATCAATTTTAGCTCAATTCAGGGGCAATTACCAGTTCCGTTCTGAAACTGTGGGTGATTTATGTCGTTCTATTTATCGCTTCGTTACGAAGTATGCAGGGGATAGATATATAATACAAAATGGTTTTGAGAATTAGTTTGACAATTGGTTAATATTTATTTATATTTTTATATTATCGATTACAACGATTACAAATTTATGAGATATGTAATATGTAGAATAGTTTATATTCATATTCATCAATATTTCATTATCAAAATAGGTCGTTAAACATTTCTACCAATACACCGGTGAGTTATATAAACAATGTTTGTACTTATACTCACCGATGTCTATATAAAATTTATTAACAAGTAGAAAGAGTTAGGACTTGATAAGTAATTTGCAGTGATGTACGATACGGGGGAGAGGCGGCCGTAGGGTTGCGGTGTGTTGTGATTGCTAACGTTTATCTGATAGTGAAATAGCTACATGCTGGGATCCTGCCAACGTATGTTTGAGTCGCATTCCATTAGCGTATGACGCCCGAGTACTAGTCTCTATTAAGTTGTAGTTCCGAACCACTACATTAGTTCTGTGTAAATTAGTCATGGATAGTGACTAATCTGAGTTTCAAAAGTCCAAATAGTCGTTGTCGTTAGCTGTGGCTTAGTGATTCCTATTTAATCATGAAAAGAAAAATCACCGCATAAATTGCCGTCTAGTACAGAAACGCTCATAAATTTATATGAAAACAAACTGGCTCGGCTGTTCAATGCAATTTAAATATGATAAATAAATTGGTTTATAAATATCAAACGTATACTCTACTTATTATACTCTAATGCTACAGTAAGAGATGTACCGAATTAATTGGAATATTAATTTAAAGTGAATATAATCGTGTTTATAAGACACTATTCAATTTTAATTCTGAAGCTACATTCCTAAAACTAATAAGATTCAAATACTAGTACAGATTTGTTTTACTGTTTTTATTTTAATCTTAAAAAATATTCAAAAAATATATATTTTCTGGTTTGGACGTAATTGTAAAGCATGTTTGGAACAGGATTCTAGAAGTAGGTAGTTTAATACTCAAATGTTCTACGACGACGCAATCAATTTTAAAATGAGCAGATTTATAGGTAAAGTGTTTTATTTTTGTGAGGTAGCATTTCCTAAACTATATAATTGATTGAAATAGTCAATACATAATACGTTTTGTGGATTTTTATTTTTCCGAGAAAACTGTGTTACGGCTACTTGATTTTATTATGAGTACGACATCTCGAAAAAATAGAACTGTTTCATATTTTCACGTGATCGGTCTTCCGTATATTGATCAATACCCGTCCGGTGGGGATGACGGATAGTCCAAATAACACATTTTGTTGCGAGAGATACAACAAAAAAGTATAAATAATAAAATATAATTAAACTTTGAGGCTTATCTTATTTTGTATACTTACTTACATTAGTGCACTGATAAATTGAAGATGGCAGCTGTTATCTGCTAGATTCTGGGTCGAGTTTAGTCGGAGTAATATATACCAGAACATACTTATGTTATATAATTAATATATAATTGCTCTTTCAACATCAATAAATATACGCGTGTATCGATGTAAATAAATATGCATACAGATCTTGTACATATTTACCTTTTCTGTTTGTATAGGGAAAAATCTTTGAAAGACCCGGTGTTGGCGCCAATTGTGGCATAATTATTATAAGTTGTAATCGCACCTCGCGATCTATTCTTTATTTTTATTAAAGCGTGTCAAATCATTCCTTTGCTTTTTAAACTCCTGTCCTCCCTCTCTTTCTGGCAAGCGCACTTTTATATAGCGGATTCATTCGCACAACGCGGAGTTTGAAACGAAAAAAGAAGTCTTTGTGACGATCTCGAATGCAATACGCGCCTATTAACAAATAGTAATATAACGTTGCAAATTATTATACACCACACCGCCCAAAGCATTCGAGTTGAATTAAATATCACTGCATTACCGCTTCCGCTAAATAACTCTCGCACCTAAAAGTAATATTACTGTGAAGTATTATAGTGAATCTCAACGGCATACCATCTAGTGAGTAGTTTAGAAGTAAAGGAAGTTTGGAGACAGGGAGCAGCCGCCTAGCAGTAAATCTAGCTCTGAATTATTTAGATAATCATTTGACGTATATGTGGAATATTAGTGAAGAATTACTACAGAAAATTGTAATAGCTAATAAATTTAGGACAACTCAATGAAAAACTTGTCGCTAAAAATTTTGAAATTCAAGCTTACATTTTCGTTATTTGATTAATGTTTTACTAAATAACTAGTTATAACTTAATTTAATTTGATGTTACCTATAGTATATAAATTAATAATTTACTTCATTTTGTCCGACGTGCAATTTGTTTATAATATCGTCAATCTTGTCTCATGACGACTATTCGTACATAGCTGAAATCGTGATAACATCATAATGTTTTAAATCGTTTTTTAACGATATTAATTTCACTTAGAAACACCGCAATTGTTAATTAACAATATGGAAACGTTCACAAGGCACGTATCTTAGGATATCGTCAAATGTATGCCCTACTTACATTTTCAAATATTATCATTTACTATCATTTATTGAAAAATAGTCACAGAAAATGCATTTCACATGTTCTATTGACACCACGCATGTATTTACGTACGTTTTGTAAAACATCGTTAATCGAAATGCAATATAATAACAAAGGTAAAAAGATGATCCAGGTTCCTTTCTCAGTAAAAAATGAATAAATATGTTTATGACAAAATTGTGAATCTTATATTTTTTATGACATTTTATTATTATTTCATAACTTATAGTAAATATTTTATGTTATTAAGATCTAAGCAAAATCGGATAGACATTGTCCTTCTGAATGTATTTATTTAAATTAATATTTAATGTAGGAAAACAAAGATGTTTGGGTGACCTAACAATGTTTGATTTTCTTCGTGGAGTTTTATGTATACAATATATTTCATGGTTTCATGATGGATGAGGCATGCATTGATACAATACAGGATACTAAAATTACGTGTCGACATTTATGATGCTAGGTGAAACATGATCGGAGTCTAATAATCTCAAAGAGATATACTCGTACATCCATGTCAAATATACTTAAATGTATGTAAATAAGCAACATGTGGATAGACAGTTAATTCCGCTTGGACGCGCGCGTTTTGTACTCGAATGTTAATAACATCAATTCCATATTCGTGGCACAATAAAGCCACGTCTTCGCTCCCTCCTTTTTTTTAATATTTTTATGTTTAGTAAGTACAAATTGTTAAGTATTATGTTATTTACTAATAAAGAATTGTTTCAGCAAAACCATTTTTTTATTTATTACCATGCTCTCGGTGAATGATGTGTGGTATAGTTAGTCATCATTACCAATAAATAAAAGTAAAAAAAAACCGAAATGGAATTATAATATTAAATAGCACCAAGGCGCCATTTACCAATTTCAGAATTTTTTCTGTCTTTCAATTCAAATTTTAAATTCGTCAATAAAAAAAAATATAAGTGAGAATTGTTAACTTTAGTTATAAAAAAGTATCTATATTCTATCAAATTTCTTTTAAAGTTAAGGACGGTCGAATTCGACTTCAATTAACGGTAGATACATACTTTAAATGTTTGCCATACTTACTATTTATTTTGAATTCATGCTTCAGTTTGAAGTAGTTTATTTTAAGTTATAAACATCAACCACTATTTTAAAGATAATTTAAATAAAATGTACTTCAATTTCTAAATCTCAGTACTGTTTCTGCTTGATATTATCAAACGTAAGGTTTATATTTCTCAAAACGAAACGAAGTCAAGTTATTCGTAGTTATTAAAAGACTAGCTGCAAATCAAAAACTTTACTTACCAAGTTTCCGAGTTGCCTTATAATTTTAATACGCGAATCTCTTAAACAGTTAGTGCCTTTTAAATCTTGTAACTTCTTTATCTAACTCTTCGGAGATTGCAGGTTCTCATTTCGTACTTTATACTTAAACTTTTACTATGATTTATGAACAAGAAGTAAGAATCATAGTTTATTTTATTACATCATTAGGTTTCATTCTTCCTTATGAAAAGCATGGCATGTTAATAACAGTATAAGTATAATAAGATTCTGGCGATTCAAAATCGTATTTGAAGTGCGTTTGATATAAATTGCTATTTTTAAAGAATGTGAGGTGATAGAAGGCATTGAGCTTCCTTGAGCCCACGGCAACCTCATCTGCTCGTGTTGCAACCTGTTGAACGACTTATAATTCAGTAACGCCCATTAGTGTTGATGTATACTACCAAGCATAATGCAGATGGTACGATCAAATTCTATAACTATCTGGCTGGTTAGTACCGTATTTATAGGATCAGCTGTGACCTGTTTTAAGCGTATATTGTAACAGAGAGGCATTTACGCTTCTCTTTTAACCTTCTTCTTCTTTGCGAATCGATGACAAATGGCAACGGTTATATCGTTCCTGACCAAAATTCAGCTATGGCGATCGCATCATCTGTCGCATCCATTAAGTCCTGCTGTGAGCAGGAGACTGGGCAAGCAGAACAGGACAATAGATGA
>DWPT01001758.1:0-17731 GCA_018251895.1 Agathymus mariae mariae
GTCTACGTGGCTTCGTGTTGAGGTGATGCATGTGGTGTTCCCGTGTGCCTTTTCAAGGAAAACGTAAAGGGGAACTCTAGCCCCATCTTAAGAAGGAGCCCAGACCCTCACCGCAGGAATCGCGGAAGAATGCGAAAGCGCACCGGTGATTCCGGCCAATGGTGATGCGAAGGACTACCCGTGATGGGTTTAGCCGTTAGGTCCATCGCCCCCGCAATCCATGAGGATTCCCCCAAAAAAAAAGTTTAGCAAGATGCACTACAAGCAGAGAATTTTGGCTTGGGTTCAAAGATGTGCAGAACCTCTTACACCCCGAGAGCAATTCATATTTTAAATCGTTTACGAAAAATGTTTGTTTGGCCAACTAGTATTAATAATAAACATAACTTTATAACTTTTATAAAGCTTTAAATTACATTCAAATTAAACGTAAACAAACCAAGAGCATGCTCCTTCTTTCTTCAGTTTTAAATATAAAAAGCGGGCTGAAAGCTAAACGCTGTTTTAAAATATAAAGCGAGAAAGTAAACTTTAATATTCTGTAATTTAAGGTCCCATAAATATTATTCGCGTAGAAAATAAAATTTTGTAAAACTTCCGTTAAAGTTCGATAACCAACCTCAAATTATGAGTTATCAGGTGTTATATCATAACACCGTGTTAAAAAGGTGGTATAACATTTTACCGAAACTATTTGCAAGATTGTACTTATTTAATTACATAAGTGATTGTTTATATAAAATTATGTTTGGTTCCCATGATGCAAGTAACTTGAAGCAACCTTGCAAAGCATTTCGGTAAAGAGGCTGAAGGAACCTACGCATGTGAAATAAGTCGTTCCATATTAATCCCCAGCAGTAGCGATCTGATCAAACTTTAGTTCTTTTCATGTTCAATTACAAAAGCTTTGGGTCGCACTAGCAGCTTTTTAGGATAACAAACAATATGCTTATCATATAGCTTTTTATGCTTATCATATAGCGACTGTCAATCTGTGTCACTACACTTTATAAAACGGAGGCTGAGCAGCATTACTATTGCGTTTGTTTATTTTTAATTTTTATCCTGATTTTTATGACGAAAACTTTTATTCAAAATTGCTCTTACTCTCTTACTTTATACCCTTGAAGGTGCTTACCAATTTTTTTGTTACACGGTGTGTACTTCATAAATGGTAATGGTAAATGGTAAAACCTACCTATTAATAGTTGCACTATTGTAATGCAACTACTACTAAAACGTGAAACTTTAAGCTTTGCTCGTACAAGACAACAAAGACAAAAAAAATGTGCAAGATAATTACAAAAATTACAGTACTTCTTATGCAAACACAAATAAATAATGTATTATTTAAATAACGTTAGCGCATATTTATTGTATTGAAATCTTAATCAGGCTCAGTTATATTCAAATGCTCTTTTTGTTTAGTTTTGATTAGACTGCGGCGAGCTCAGAAATTTAATTCACAAATTGTATAAAATTGCCGCAGTTGGGAGCCACCCGATCATTCATTTATTTTTCTGATGGCAAGTTGAAAATACTGGCAGGAGATTATTTTTCGTCCTTAAAATTGGAGACTCATTGCTTTTATTTATTGATGCTAACATACGAAAGGCGGTATGATGGAATTGATTTAAGATTTATATTATTAGTAAATTCTTTTATGACTAATAGTATATTTTTTGCCTTCATAATCATTTTAAATTAAGATTTTGATATTGATGTAGTATTTTTGAGGTTGAGATTTATAATTTTTGGTTTTTGTTCTGTTGCGGTAATGTCAGTACCTACAACTACGATGCTACTAAATATACCAGATTACAGGTATATATAATATTATATTTTGAAGTCAATTAAATTACTGTCTTTTTACCTGGCCTGGCAGATATTGCTCTGTAGTTTGTTGTATTATTATGTAAATATTCTTTCGTGTCAGGAGTCATAGGTTTTGAAAAACAACAATGCAGTTCCACAAGCACTTCCTTGGTTTAAGTAACACTTTTAAACTCACTTGAACACTAATCACTCGTAGGTTGCAAATATCGCAAGTAGGTCCGATTATTTCTATATTTGAATGTTAATCAAGGGTCAACCTCGTCCACTTCTTACATCTATTGTTGTGTTTCGATATTTTTACTAAATCAGAAAACAATATCAAGCTTACAGTCTTTAAAATATATATAAAGCAGCAACAAGTATATAACTTTCGACCTTCTATATGATGCATAAATTTGAGATTCATCTAACACAATGAACTTTCTTTGTTTTCGTTTCGTATTCTCGGTTACTTTTATTGATCTAGGACATGTAGTAATTTATGTAATGCAGTAATTTTAACAAAAGTAATTCCAGCCATCCATCATCGTTTATCTATTGCCAATCATTCTCAATAATCGTCTCAGAATTTTCCTTGACTGACAGATTTCTTAAGAATGGTGAGGGTTCAGGGAACAGGTCGTAAATATAAGAAAAAATATTGAGGAATTCTACGAGTATTGCATTCCCGCCGTAATATGCGACTATCAGAAAGCTTTCGATAGCTTATATTGGCATAACCTCTGGGAAGTACGGACAATGGTCAACATTCCCTATCATCTATTCAAACTGATACGAATACGTACGAGACTTGATTTTGTACCGTAAATCTTGAGCCCATTACTTCCGATTTTTTTTAACTTTCAGAGAAAAATTTGTCAAAGGTGTGTCATCTGTTCTATACTCTTTAACATGTATGATTATATGTGTATATATATATACTTATATATATATATAATGTAAAGCTTTATAGTGAAGCAAGGTGGCGTAAAAATTGATGGAGACAAACGGTCCAATCTGCACTATGCCGATGACATTACACTTTTTACTTCTTTAGAAGTTGAAATTAATGAATTCCTAGAGTGTCTGAAAAGAGCAACTTCAAAAGCAGTCTCACAATAAATAAAAAAAGACCAAGGTCACGCTTATCTACCGTCTGAATAGTATCGCACACCTATTTTTCCGTATTTGTATATGTTGCAGGATTTCGGACACTGAAAACAAAGATAGACACAGAGTAGATGCATTTGAAATGTGTTACTGGCGATGTTTACCAATAAATAGTAACTTCTATCCTTAAGTTCGACCGTTAGCCATGACTTTACAGCATTTGCTTGCAATGAATTCTCAAATATTTCAGACATATTGCAAGGAAATAGCATTATATCATTGAAAAACTGATGGAGATGTAAAATCGTGAGCAAAACCCATGGTCATAATGGATTTGCGGCAACTTCGTGAGTCTATATATCATTTTTGTATATAAATGGGTATCGAATTTCTTAATTTTCTGATTATATCTTCACTTATTGCATCATAAAATATGAGCCAACTATAACAAGCTAAATAAATAGTCCGAAATATAAATTCAACTCTGGATACATTTAGATATAACTCGATCATTAACAGACGCATGAATGATTGTATTTGTTAATTACCTAATGCCTCTATTATTTCTATTTTATAATTTAATTTTTCAATACAAACTGTGTTATTAATTATTGTATATACAGAGTTAACATTCACTTGCAAATGTTTCGTAATAGACATACTAATTGTTCCCACCGCGCCCATGTTCGTGTCACCTCGTTTCCAAATTAATGACAAACAGGCCCGCCCTATGTCTAAATGTGGCGTTTTTGATGCCTAATTGACTTCATTAACCCTTTGTTAGCATTCCACAAATGAGTTAGGATCCAACGTGTCTTCATCGCGCTTATACGCCTTTTCATGGATGATATAGAGACTGTTCAGTTTGAATTCCAGCGAAATTAGTGAAGTTAATTAATAATGGTAAAATTTCCATAAAATAATCAATGTAGATATGAATCAGTTCAGTAACCTTTTCTCAATAAGTAGCACACAAAAATATTAGTTTGTTACTTATTATAAATTAAATTATTGTTTTATGTTAATTACTTCGTTAATTATCATAAATATACGGAAACAATGTTAATCCATCAGAATAGCCTAAAATGGGCAGCCGATATACCATCGCCGCCTATGAATTATCGTAATACGAAGAACTTCGGACCGATTATAAGTAACCTAAATATCCTCAAATTTCCTGACATACGTGCATTTATTATTGAACCCTAGGCAACGAACCTTTTCATAATATATTCAGTAAACGAACAGACTCGCGGAATTAAATTAATTAATTAATAACATATAGTAATATTAATAATAATTAATAATATATACTATAGTAAGTAAGGTATAAGAAGTTGGACATTTCGAGACGATTTCAGGTTTTGTCTACGACAGATGATGTAACACTGTGGGTCCTTTACACTGCACCATGACTATATGAAGTCAATCTACAAGTAACTTGGTCCACTATAAGTTGGTAAATATTATAAGTTATCCAAAAAATATGTTGGGAACCTGATAATTAATTTAAAATACTTAACTTGGCCACAAAAGTTAATTGTAGGATTCGTATAAGCTAATGATTAAAAAAAGGTTTAAAGCCTACTTAACTACCTGGGCGGTGTATCATTTCTTAATCTATCCAAAATCCTATACCAATATTTTGTACAAAAAATTCTGCTTCGAATTTCAAACATTTATAAGGCGTTATATTTTCTCATTGCTAATGCACGAACACACCTCGCATCTGTCTAGTAACTACTTATTGTTCCAGGATAAAAGTATATTTTACGACTCGTAAAATATACACCGTAGGTAATGGACTTGCATGAATCATATTTTATGACTTGTTTTATGATCCACTATGTTTTCTCGCTATTGCTGATTAACAAGCAAATCTTTTGTCCCGTTTTACAATGGGACTGATTAGTTTTTCTTTATCATCTATCTTTATGTGTATGTAATCGTTAGTGTGTCTGTTAGCGGCTGCGTGGCTTATGGAACAACTTCACCGAACTGGACCATATGTAATATATTTGTTGACACAATATTCGATGGTACACTAGTCAAATAATTCCTAAATTCTATATTTATGTTACCCAAAGAGTTACATTTAACTATATTACAGAATCTCAAGAACGATTTAAATATAGCACAATTTTAGTTTCTTAAAATAAATATAATATTTTTAACTCAATATCACAAAGGCTTTTTACGTTATGGAACTTTGAAATAGTCCATTATTGATGGGTTACTTGATGGGATGGATAGTGGTTACTTGTGGTTCTTAAGATTGATGCTGACTCACTTGTAAGTGAAGACTCAAATAACTTGTAATAAATAAAAGAATTTTCATATAAAAAAATTGCCTGGGACAAAGTATTAATTTCCTTTTTGTTCTTATATTCAATGCGCGAAAGTTCGAATGTGTTTAACTTTTGAATAAAGACTAAATTTTGTTTAGCTTGGCACTATGACAATCGTGCACACGCAGCTAAATTGGATTGCGATTGTAACTCAATCAAACCAGATCGAACCGTAAATCCTGGCTTTATGTAGCGTAGGTCTACTTTATTTTAATTTTAATAATATGACTTATGATACTTTTTTCTACTTATCTTAATTTGTTTTCGGATGGTGGATCTTAGTAATGTTTCGGTAGAGTGATGCGCGTGTAACCAACTTCAAATTGTTTTCTTATTTTTGTTTGAGATTGGTTATAGATAGCAATGATTTGCAGAAACTACAAAACGACCTTCATATTAATAAAAAAAAATTCTTCGTACATTAGTTAATGCTCTTAAATAGGCGTACTTAATGGATTGGTAGTTTAAATACTTCCATATTTATTAATTATAGTTTTATCTAGTTCATAAATTTGTATAGGAAGAGACAGACTTATGTTTAAAATATTTTGCATCATTAAAAATTTGAACAGTGTCGTCGCGTTGTGGCGGTGTGTATGTACAGTCGAAATAACTATGATATAATGGACATTTAAAAAAAACATGTTTTAAAGTTACTAGTTACCTTTTTAGAAACTTAGGAAGATTTCAATGTCGTGCAGCTTGAATAGCAAAAGAGTTGAGCGGAAAACCTCAATGGTCAGGAGAAATAAAAGAACCGATGTGTTAATAAAACTTACCAACCCAGGTCTCCTTGCAGAAAATAAAAAGTATATTAATTTGCGAATTTATTTGGTGAATCGGAATCCAATGAAGCCAAAAAAGGAAGGTACATGGTCAAATTTGTGAAAATATCTTTATGTAAAATGGTTATAATTTATTAATAAGATCAAACGGTTTGTTCTTCTAGGGACTTCTCTGAGTTCACAATATTCGATTACGGGTTCAAAAAAACCTTATATTCGAAATAACTTGGTCAGTATATTACCAAAGAAACTCTATTATATACATTTATATAAACTGTATCTATTATTGACTAACGAATCATATAAATTTGTGTAGATGAAATGAAATTACTATAAATATAAATTTAAAACGTTACCTTATGTGCTCTGTTAATGACAATGCCTTGGCATTTGTTCTGATTAAGTAATTTACCGAAATCGCTCAAAGTAGTTATGGAATAATGCGATGTGAATCGATTTTTTTTTGGTTTGTACAGTTGTATTTATGAAGGACTCTAACGCGGCCTGAATGTAAGTTTAAAGGAAGGCAAAACCGTAAAAGCAACTGAAGCACGAAGAAAAGGAGAGAAATATGGAGATAGTTAAAGAACGTAGTATCACAAAAGGGTAATGATGAAATCGATAAAAACAATAATGTGTAATATATTTTCTATAGTTTAACCAATATCTGTCACTTTGTTGAATGTCATGTTGGAAGACCAGGTAAAAATCCAGTTTGATAAGCTGATAAACAATTTTTATTGAAGACACACACCTGCTTGGGAAAATGTTAATACATCTGACACGATGACACATGACTGAGACATGTAGTAGTAACTCTGTATTGTTAATTATACATCTGTAACTGACCTCAAATAAGGCACTTGATTGACTTAATTGATTGCCTAAACATTTAATTTTCAAATGAGATTTCTCGATTCAACTGGTATGACTGACAAAGCTGATAGGATTGTAGGCTGTGGCTCTTGAAATTAGTATTGTGGATGGATTATAATTGTGTAGATGCACTCCAATTTCAGAATTAATTTATCGGTTTCCAATATAAAGGTTGAAATCTATTTGATTAGTTAAGGTTTTATTAATAGGAAAATAATTATTTCCTCTTGGTTTTTTCATTATCACTGATGTCGTTAAAGTCATGTAATTCGTTTAAAGATACAACTTTAAATCCAAAATCAAAACATGGTCACGTTTAGTGATAAAGTTAGATGGAATGGCCTACATTCATTCTTGAGTCGAAACCAACCTACTATTATTGTTGTGCAACCTAAAGTACTAGCAGCGGACCAAATAACCTAGCAGCGGACAAGAATGAAGGGCCAAGATCCTACTCTTGGAGATAGCTAAGTTCTGTTCTATCCAGTGAAACCTTGAGCGTGAGCTTGCATGTTATAAAGATTTCCATCGAAAAACAAGTGTAATGTATTGTTTCTGTTTCAATGCAGGAGAAGCAGTTAACAAGTAAGTTTCCTGCTATTTTTTTTAAGCAGTTTGTTCTCGGCCGGTAACCGTTCAGTACTTCAGTATCGATAAGTACTTAACTCCTTATAAAAACTAAAAAATAATGGTTACCTTGGTATCGCGACGGTTAAACTATACATAGATGTAACTACTTTATATTTTCTACTATTTACATCGCTGATGCGATGCAACCGGGCGATGAAAATATAAAGGAAATACATTGCCAGCCACTATCGCCATCAACTCGTTACTATACAGAAATTCTTGTAGATTAATTTTCTGGTTCACATTCATGATTGAACGGGTATTATGGCGTACCGGGACTCATCATTTGTGCAAGTCATTATAATTTAGTGACAGGATGATAAATTCGATGTATGTAATTTCATAGTCGTCGTGTCATAGAAAATTTTAGTCATATTTAAATTTCATACTTGCACAAACTTTATACCCGACACTTATATGCTTAAACTTACACACATTTTACCTTCTTTAGTATTACATATTTTCTTTTAACTACATCAAATGCCCTTTTTTAATAATTAAGAACTTTGCGGCTAACACCCTAAAGATGCTCCGTCTCGAAGCGAAACACGTGTTGGTGACGGTGAGTATGTTGGTATATACTTTCATTTATCGTGTATAGAAGTATATGCCATCAAACATTGTGATTGTGGATTGTTGCAAAGTAAATTAATACCAATTCAATGGAAATTTAAAGATCAAAAAGGAATTATATAAAATAACACATATTTACTCTTCTATTTACTTAACCACAGAAATAAAAATGTTTCATAAAAGTCACACACCGCAAACAAAGAGCTTTATTGATTCAACCATGCATCAATATACACACAACAACATACAACACTAGCAGATAATTCAGTGTTTACCGACTCAAATGAAAAAGAAGCCGATAATAATCTCAGCAGCTAAATTCATCTTCCCATAATAATCACAGCAGCTAAACTCATTTTCCCGTAATGATATTTTGGGTTTACTTTTGCTTTTGTGCCGAAACAAATAAGTTAAGTCGTAAATTTATTTCGTAGCTCGACGAGAATAGTATTGAAAGTTTCTTTTATCGGGACTTGCTTGATTTTGTCTTTATTTAAGCATTATTTAAGATGTCTGGCAGGTTTATAACATAGAATGACTTAAACCTGATGTTGGAAAAGCATTGTCTTATTTCTATAGTCCGTCAAGTGATAAAGAAAATGTTACTAATAATAAAGAAAACGTGTAGATACATAGCAACATAATTATAAAGCATTAATTATTACAATTCACATCGTCCCACTGCTGGGTTTGGATCTACTCTCATAATGAGAGGGCAAAGTTCGCCGCGCTGCCAAAGTGCGGATTGGCAGACTTCAAATACCTTTGAGAACGTTATTGAAAATTTTCAGGTATGCAGGTTTCCTCATGATGTTTTCCTTAATAAATGAATAACGTTAAAGGTTGAAAATTCACCAGTGTGGGTGACTTACGTTCGTACCACTATGCGTTCACACACATTGTGAATTTTGTGAGTTTGTGTATATGCGAAGGGTAATCTCCGGAACTATACCTACTGGAAAAATGATTCTACCATAAAAAAGGTACATTATTCCCTACTGGATGGGCTATATATCATGTATATTTAATTGTTCAACACAACCGATGTCAGGGTGTACCATTATTTTTATTATAAAGTAAATATTATGTTTCTGGTTTAGACGCAAGTTTCAAAACTTAAATAGTGATTGTTTTTCTTGTTTAGTAACTCAATTATCAATTGATTATTAATGTTGATCAACTCGAATTATTCGAGTATACAATTGGCAAATATGGTTAAACAAAATATATATAACTGTGAGGATAGGTACGGTTCCTTTTTTAAGCACTGAATCGGATGTACTCGTATGAGTAATTCACGTGGATCTACGCACTTGAAGTATTAATACCCAGTATCTGTAGCGAAAGTGCCAAATAATTAACATAGTTATTTTGAGTTTCATTATTGCTTTTAGTTTTTTCTTATGATAGTGGGGACTAAAAAAATCATTGCAGTTTCCGTAGCTTCAATTTAAAATTTATTAAAAAATTAAATATAAGATTACAATTTTCACTTAAGAAAATAATTTTAAGTATACGTTACTTTATGAAATTAATAGATGTGCTCGGAAGCGTATACACATATATGCTTAGAAGACTAACATGTTATATATTCACTGAAAATTTAATGACGAAACATTTCAAGTGTGTCTGTTTTATTTCTACTGCTCACTTTATTATGGAGTCCAAACTGTGATATGTAACTTATTATTTACTAAATCTGTGAGTTACATTTGAGAAATTGGTACTATAGGAAGTAACTAGGGTGTGATTAATTCATTGTATGTTTCTTTTTCATTGAATTCAATATATTTTGTAAACTGAAATAGGAAATAAAAGTTAAATGATTAATAAATAAAATTTTGATTGCCTGGCTGCAGCTATTATAATAAATTAATATTTTAAATTCATACAACTGTTATTACTAAATGTAACGCGTAGGTTTTCTGAAGCAAAATGAAGCCGGGTTACTGATACATTACGACGACGTCTTTTTAAAACTATTTATACCCGATAATATAATCCGTACCATGCCATCTAGTTTTTCCATTTTGTCAACATTTTTCAGCACGCGAGTGATCAACATTAAAAATTCTAGGGTAACATTGTTTTTTAGAACTACATAAATTATAATAAAATTCTCACGACAAAGTACCAGGGCGGAGATTTGAGTACAAATACAATTACAAGTTTCTGCGCGGAATACTTACAACAGCACTGGAGTTTCCTTACACTGTCTGATGCAACAACAGTCCAACTTTCAAGCAGTTCTTCCAATTTATTCATCTTTGCTTGATTTTCTTTCTCTCGTTTCGTTACTTAGGAAATGGAACGTAAGAAACTTGCAAGTGTCACAGTCAAATGAGTTGACGTTTCTGTGATTTTTAGATGAATCCAAACATTTCCCAAAGTAAATTTCCCAGGCTTAAGTGATTGCTTTTTACGTATTGTTGGAATATACGATGATAAGGAATGGTAATTTCCTGAAGTACCTTTTGTTATTAAAGTAATACGAGTCAGTGGTCTCTATATTAAATGAGGTTAAAAGGTTCGCATAGGTAATTGGGAATACACTTTGTTACCACAGTGTAAGGTAACGTCACCATTTACCATGATAAGAGAATAACTTATTGTGATGCAAGTATTATAAGTATAATAGTCGGTAGTTTCAGCTGCATTTATAACGGTGACTATTTTGCAAATTAGTTGGTGATGACTCTGCCGCCGAGCAAAGGATCTCAAATTCAATTATTGGTTGATGAAGATTTTAACATATTTGACTATTTTGATATATTATTTGCGTAGGTATATCCATACCTACCGCAATGCAGGGAATCTTACTGTTAGTTTGAGTCTGAAGTAAACACGAGTACTTATACCAATGTATGATATGATAGTCACATTTTGATTTTAATTCACTTAACTACGGTGCTACGCATTAGATCCCGGTTTAGCTATACTCCATAGTGTTGATAAACAAGTATATTTTGTCAATATGATTTACTTAAGTGTCATTAATACTAATAGTCTCACCAACAATTAATTTATATTTTTATTCTTCTAATAATATGTCTATTATTTTAAAATAATAACTAAGTGAAATTAAATTTTTATATTTTTATAAATTAAACAAGAACAATGACTACTCGAGAAGAAAGAAATTGTAAATATAACTTTCTTTGACTTTTAAAATGATCCTTAATAAAACTCAATTTAATGATTTGTTGAAACCAAATTACGATATCGTTAAAAAGTATGGCTTGAAGGAAATTCTATTTTTAGAGTTATGAACGTTATCCAATCCAATTAAAATCGTCTTTAATTTAACTTATTATCTGCCCTATAAATTTCCTTTTCCTTATTTTATTGTCTTGGTACAATTTTTCCATGCGTTTACTTAAAAATATTATTGCCACATATACGGGTGCACACTGACTTACTTACGTATGCTTACTTAATAAGTGTCCGAGTACTTTATATCCATAAGGTCAAACGAAATCCACAAAGTCTACGATCAAATTCAAAGAAAACAATTTAAAGTATTGCATTCATGTAAACATAATTATTTTAATTTAATAATTGGTAAGGCAAAACCGCAAGCTTTTCTTGGTTAAGGGCGTTGGGCTCTGGACTGCACACTTTAATCACGGCTGAACAAGTCCCTTGTGATAAGGTTCTAAACCAACCTCGACAACTTTATTTCTAAAATTAAACGTGTTGTAACGCGATCGATAAAAAAATTGCCGATTTAATATGCAACGCGTCGGTGACTACAATACTATTTTGAGACAAAAATTGTTATTCATGGTAATTGGCCATTTCATAGTCAATGTTAAAATAATAATGCAAAAAGAGTGCCGAATAATAACAACCGTTGTCATTCCACTGGGTAACTCAAAATAATAATGGGCGGGTAATTATGAATGATGACAGTAAAGAATAAGCAATCATCTTTTTGCTTTCCACAAGGGAGGCCCTGTGGACGTGCAAATTGTTCTTTGTAATCTTCACTGCGTTAGTTATCTTGTAGACTCTGAAATAATTATGAAATATTTCTGCTCCGAGCCGAGGGCACCTGTTTCTAATACGTTTAAATTTATTATATATACGTTGCACATAACGTGTTTACACGTTTATCACACATTCGCTTTTTTGTTTAACTATTAAGATAAGTTAACAATTTTGCAACTCATTTTAAATTTTCAAAATGACTCATGACCATTGTCACCTCCTTGGTTGATCCAAGTCCAGTTGATACAGGCATACATTCACCCTTGTCTCAGATTCTGATTGTTAAAGATAATATTATATTTACAAACAAATGTTGTTGACTGTATACAAGCGAGTGTGACGGCGCGGTGGATACCTAGTACGGGGTGTCATTGGTTATGATAATTTTGTTTATTACTTGTTTTTTAATTAATAATTTTGTTTATTGTTTGTTGTATTACTGGCTAAGTTGGAAGTTTGTTAGATGATAAATTATAATTGAAAGTATATATTTAAAAATTATAATTAACTAAACACTTGTGTAGTTTACACGCAGCAGAAGTGAAACTTATAGCAAATTTAATTGATAGACAATGAGACGAATACAGTGCCAGGAGTGGGATTATAATTGGGAGTAGGTTTATTTATTTATCATAATAGTGCTATAAAAATGCAAATAACAAGTCTTAAAATTGATACACGTGAACAACAACAAGCTTCGCAATACGCAATCGCAAACATACACACGTAGAAACGTCTGGACCAAACCAAGTATTAGACAGAACAAAATAGTTACTATATTCACTATACCAAGCCTTTTCTCTCGGTTCGGCTCCGCAATACGTAGATGCACAACGCTTGGCAGAGAGGTTTTGGGAGGCCACGATGCATAAGATACAACAAGACAAAGATAATTTGAAACACTGTATACCTGAGTTTTGGTGTAGCATTTGAGTTTCATTAAGTTTCAAATCACAAATACTTGTTCTCTCGAGTTTCAGCCGTAAAAAGGTGACCCTTGAGATCCGAAAACTCTACGCAACCATCCCGCAAGCGCGCGAGCGCATTGGCAGACAGGTAGTCGTCGTCGGTGATAAACAAGTTTTATTCCTTAATAATAAAAACCGCTACAATAAATTATAAAACCGCTTACACACCCAGGCCCTAAAACTAGGATTCCCTTTGTCGCAAATAGAATTAAACATATACAGATGAGATGGCACAAATGCTCATATAGCACCGTGAGCTTAAATATCGGTATTAAAAACTAAAATCGTGAATACCCTTTACATTTAAATGACCTCATGTAGGCGAACCCATATCCCAGTTGGTAATATCCTGCTTGCCGTAATAGGGATCCCGGGTTCGATTTCTAGCCGGGGCTGACAGTTATGTGACAGATAAATGTTTGTCCTCCATTCAAAGGTTAGTGTGTAAACGTTTATTAATATTATAATGTCGGAGATGATACAATTTTAAAATAACTAATATTAATGACACTAAATTACGGAGTCGAATTAGGAGACACAGTCGTTGCACATGTACGAATAGTTAAGAAAACGCAATAATCCTGTTAAGACGTGCTTGAAACGCGTACCTAACTATTAAAGTGATGTACGTCATTGCCGTGTCACACCATAAACATAATGTACTAACGTAATCGACGAATACTCATCTCATCAACGCGTCACTAAAACATAAATGTGCATGTTTCTGAAAACGACACTTGTGTGAGTGACTTATAGTAATGTAAAATTCACGTAAATGCACTGTCGACATGAATGTCGACTGTTCCATCACAGGTTATTTGTTATATTTAATCGTTTCTCTTAATTAATTATTACATGTTAAATTAAATGAACCATGCTAATTCTAGTAAATTGCCTTTACTTCATTTCGTCTAAACTTAATCTTGTTGGACGGGATTCTTTAAATCGACATATGTGTGTTAACTGTAAACCAATTGGAATAAAATAAAACGTTATTAAAAGGTACTAAAGAAAACAATAACACTTATGGGTTTTAATTGATTCTTTGAGGTAAATCGATATAATTTATTGCCTTCGGAAATTAACTAACCAACAAATTCTGTGGATATATTAAGTAGACGTCGGGGATTTCGTTGAACGAAATAGTTGCCCTTAAATTGTCGACTGTAAATCTGTTTCAACATTAGTATCCATTTTTCTTTGATCTGCATTTATAGAAAGCCTAGAAGTAGTAAAATTTGTCATTAAATCTGATATCACATTCGTCGGACTTTGTCATATCACTATAATAACAGATATGAAATTCGCCAAATTTTATCAGTCTAAGGAGCCAATACTATTCAAGAGACAAAGATGCACTTTTATAACAGTCTTATCTAATTTCTGTTACATTACTATTACAAGCTGCAATGGTGACTAAAAAGTCAAAATATGAACAAATCTACGAAAAACAAAAAATCTAGCTACTTCAAAATTATCCACTTATCGATGGATTTTATGCAAGTCTTATACGAAGTGGTATCACACTCACGTACACAATATCTTTCTATCTTACACGTGATTATGAAAAATAAGATCAACTTCTATGAAAATAAGCATCATGAAAGTAGTATTGAACTACCGGTACTTACCTGTGGATTGTCTCTTTGTTTGGGTTACTGTTATGAGTAACTATGCAGTCTAACAGAGAACACGACATCATCGTGTTTACTGTTTCTTATCTGAAAAAATACAGTAAGATTTAAAAAATATACATATAACTAAAAGCTATTTTTTGACAGAAGACTAATGGAGAGTAAATAGTTTGAAATCAGTTTTACGGTTAATTTTCTTCCGTATCTTTCGGGCAAGTATGTTTTTCCGTGAAGCTCGAAATCTCATTCGCACACTGTGGTTCCCTACTACGCCAGTATATTAGGTCCACCCCAGTGTGCGTCAGTTTAGACCAGGGATTCCCAAAGTAATCAACCTCTTAGGGTCGATATCGGTTTCCTAGGGGTCGAAAACGAAAACTGATATTGGGGCGGGGTCTATAAGGTCTGGAAATCGACCTCTATTGATTAACACAAGTTCTTATTTGAAAATTTCAAGATATTGTATAATTAGTGCTACGCGTTTTGTTTTTTTAGGCTTTTGGAGTCGAAATAAACGAAAACTCATTTAGGGGGTCGACAAGGTTTAATAACTGACCACTATCAATTATGTACAGGTTGTGTTATATGTTTTTTAAGTTTTTATAAATTAATGGATGGTGGGGGATTTTTAAAGTAAATTAGCTGAAAAAAGGGTCTGTTGTCCATAATAATTTGGGATTCCCTGTTTTAGACAACTGATTTGTGAGTATAAAGCGATGGAGCTTCTTTCTTTTTTTAAAACACTCACACCCCCGCATTAGGATTGCCTGTTTTCCAGGTGGCATGAACATACACAAATAGCACATCATAAACACCCACAACCCGAGAACAAACATTTATCCCTCATATAAATGGAATGGCTGGGAATCGAACCCGGGACGCCTCTCTCGGCAGGCAGGGTCACTACCAACTGGGCTGTGGGGTGGTCATTATTACCCTAGGTTATTATTATAGGTTGCAATAGAGATAGTAAAATTTCGGTTGTTTGGTTAATACGAGTAAGTCTAACTAAGCTTAAGGTAGCTTGCTGAATAATTGAAGAAGTTGTGGCATAAGATCTCCTGTGGCTGGGTTTTGTAATAGTTAAACCGGACGGTATACATGCTTGATGATAGGGATTTTTAAACGGGGCGTGTGCTTTCATCTTAGCCGGCAACGCGACGTCTGCTCACATAGTTTCAATTCAGTTTTAAGGCCAATATTATGTCATATTTTCTCTTTATAAAAGTTAAATTTGTTTTCTGTGTAAATTTACGTTGGAGTCCATATACAGCAGAGTCCATATGTATCCTTATTATTATTTTTCTACGTTCCACCATTGCACACTCATAGTTCTATAGCTTAATAAAACTTTTGTAGACGATAGACGATAGACGATGTAATATCCGCCTAAATGTAATGAATGTAACATTTAATGTAAAATGTTGCCCTTACTCGGCTGGATTTGTGGTATTGTACTTACTCATTTCTAATATTGTAATTCAAGTCGAACAAATAAATATTGTATTTTGTCAAAAAAGAAAAAAAAACTATTGTATATAATTTATTAGTAATCTCTGCCTTCGCTTATTCTAAGCGTTTTCCGGTTCTCTAACCTAAATTTTTATTATTTTCAAATAGTATCCGCATGTAACTTAATTGTTACTTATTTATCAATCATCTAAAAATGTACGGCATTGGTTCTACTTGTCAACCTTTTAGGAGTCTGTTTTGGAGATTTTATTTGATACTTAGGACGATGATAAACTCCTACAAAACTGTTAATCGTAAGAGTACCTTTGGTCTTGCTGATGTCCATGGGCGACGGTGACCACTTACCATCTGGTGGCTTGTCTGCTCGTTTGTCGGCTATTTGTAATATAAAAAAAAATAAAACATTACGTGAAATATTATATGCCAAATCTTATTATTGTATTTCTATATAAATCGAAAATCAAAAAATCCATGCAAATACGTAACGTTTGCTAAAGTAAGGATATTCTTAGCAACACATTTTTATTCAGAATTTTGTAATAATTTTATCGTTACAACACTTGAAGTCGAAAAACTTTTGGAGAAAACGAAGTTGTCTGAGTTGCGATTTTGCAGACTTAGTTCGCTGGAAATACGGTTTCTAAACAGAATATCCTGTTTCTAGTTTGAGACGACGTTTCAAAGTCCTATAATATTTACTGTAAATCATTTACTTTCTCGTACCTTTGCTGATTTACTGAAGTAAACTGAGAATCTTAACTCTGCCTTCAGATTGAGCGGTTTCAATTGCTTGGTTTGGTTTTGTGGTTACTTGCGATACGTGGTAGTGTTTTCAATGCGGTTCTTTAATATTGCTAACCGCGGGCTGCAATATAACCTAATATAACCTATAAATACGGGAATCACGGCGTCAACGTAACTGCAGGTGTCTCCACAGTATAACGCACTCTTCCACGCGGTCAGCCCTAGAACGGTCTTATAGATGAAAGGTAAATTGTATAACATATACGGGGTAAAAGATGTCTTCAGATACTAAGAGTTCAATCAAGAGAGTAAGTACATTTTAAAATTATATAAAAATAAATGGAAAAGAAACTAGTAGATATAATTTTGAAAAGTGATTGGATTCATTAATTGTAAACTAATACTGGAAATAATAAAGATTGCATCCAATTCATACTCTCGCTTTCGTCAACGGCTCTTGATCAGACGTTTGTTGGAGATTTAGTAATCAGATTATCTGTTGATGATATTAGGTTACTGTTATCATCGTACTATTACTATGTACGCCTATTGGGTTTAATTTTCTACTAATTGCTTTGTAATTTTCTGTTAGTGATTTTAATGTAAATATTTTGAGAAAATAAATGTCTCAAACCGTAAATTATAAACACTACTATGTATGATGTGAACATAAGAAGAGAGCCAAATATTCTACTTCAATCTTCGTCATCACCTTTTTTTTTTTTTTTTTTTTTCTCTTTTTGTAGGTTTTTGTTGATTTTTCTTTCCTACCTGCGCCCCGGGTG
>DWPT01001759.1:0-17730 GCA_018251895.1 Agathymus mariae mariae
GAGTGTGGCAGTTCGCGCTAAAGGGCTAGTACCCTAACGATATCGCGGCAACCACCGTAACGAATGATAATCACGTAATAGTGAATACAGCTCGCGGCATTGAATCGACTGAACATAATAACCGTGCTCTATGTAAATCTCAATACGAAACATTCGGAGGGTCTGTTTAGTTTAGTTTGCGTTTGAGTTATTCAAATTATATTTTTATTAAATTTTCGAAGATTACATTACAGCCTATAAATAATATGTATTCTCTGTAACTGTTGGAAGGCAAATATTATATTCTGGAGTTATTTTTTTTTTCATCCAAATAGACTTTGACTTTTGAAAAAGTGTTTGTAAAAATCAACATAGAATAAAAAATATACTTTTTCGCCTATTTATCGTTTAAAGCGTATATAACACCAAAAATGAAATGCTTGGTGGTAAGTAAAAAAAGTATAATTTTTGTCGTCCACATTGTGTTCACAGACTCAATCGCAATCTTTACGTTCACTGGACATACTAAACTTCAACGTTTTTCTTCGACATCTTTATCTATTGTTAAAAATCGTTTGAATATCCGTGCAGCAATTTTTAATATAATCGCATTCAGACATACACAGACAGAGAACATATTTTATACTATGTTGTAATACTCAATATCAAAAATTAAATGTAGGCATCATAAACATCGCACATATACTATTTACCTACAATCTTTGTTGGTAAAACAGAGAAGATGAATTACGAATTCCAATTCATTGATACTTACCAATATCATATTGCGTCTAATGTTTTCTATGACCGCTTCGTAAATTCTTTGTCATGGAGGAAAAGAAATTGCAAAGGCGAAGAGACTGCTGTTCATTATTTAAAAACTACCGCCAATCACAAATATCGTCAATCAATTAAACAGAGAAAAATTACAAAGACGCATCACGCACAGACAGGCACGACTACGCTAGAGCCAGCCGCATTTCCGTGCACTGCGAGCAGCCGTCATCTTTCATTTCCAACCCCATTCATTGGAAATCAGAGCATGATACGGGTGTGCATATCTACCGTTTACAATAGTTACTGGATTTTATTTTGTTTTAATCTCTGATTAACGTGATTTATGCGGCATGGCAACCGCAAACAGGCGCGCAATCTGGCAGCAATTTTTTTTTTTGGATTAATAGCCGATATGCGATCAGATAGGCATCCTTGTTGTTTGTGGTTTGTATGTTTTGGCAATGCACATACGCACAAAGGTATTGCAACTATTGTCCTCCAAAAAAATATGGTGAATAAGTTTGTTAATTGTGTCTCCACCAAAATGCTATCGAAAGGCTTATAAACTAGCGAAGGTAACGAGGTAGGTAAAAGCAAGGTCAAGGTAAAATCTTATCACCATGCAACAGTACCTTCTGATGGTACAGATCCTAGTGACCTCTGCAAGCGCCAGAGGAACTTGACACCACTGCCTCGTTACTAAGTATTATTCAACCAAACCAAAATTCAACTTCTTCGGCCCACGGAAAATATACAGTGTCACAGACGGACAGATAGACAGCCGTGGTCATGTACGGAACTATATATATCTTTGTGAGTCAATAATTAATGCTAAGCCTTCTAAATCCTGTAGCTATTTTCGTGATCCAGTTCATCTGGTCGGAAGGTAACCCTTTACTTTTTATTTTGAACGCCATTCAAGGAGTTTTCTTCTCCATCTAAACGAAAGAAAGCCCCTGAAAATGATAAATTAAACGCCACACTCCTAGACCCCACAAACTATACCTACAAGTGTTGGCAATGGTTGACGTTAATAGCACATTAAATTATTTTGGAATTCGACCGTCGTTACCTTGCCTGCCGACCGATTTCCCTAGCTATAACCGCTATGCTAGAAGTACGAGAATACATATACGAGAAGAGTATAGAGTATGTAGAGAGCGCCACATTTAAATTATTATGTAAGAGGTCTTGCGGCAAATTTTCATGATCACTTCCACAATTCCGCCGCGCATTAAGCAGGCAAAGCAATGTTCCATGATGATCGTTTTGATTGTGGCATTCTTCATCAGCACCTTACAAGATCATTATAACAATGTTTTGCAAAACGAAATTCATTGATTGAAATTGAATTTATTTATTTACCATACTCATTTTTATTGAGTATCCGGATCAACAGCAGTTTATATCGAGTTCCTTGATATTGTTTAGCAGTGTTTTTGATTTTTGAGGAACGCTTGTTCGAATTTAACTTGAATATTATTTATAAATTTAAATTAAATGATATCGATGAATCACCACGGACAACGAACGAGCAGACGAGTCACCTGATGGTAAATGGTCACCGTCTCCCACAGACATCACTAACATCAAAAGCATCACCTAAGTGTTGCCGAGCGACGAAGAAACGAAGATACATACAACACAAACTCCCGCCGGACACGGCAATAGATCCCCGAGCGTACACTAGCCGACACGACTACAGCTGTAGTGTATGTTCAACCTTTAAATTTAAAACGCCAAACAGTTAAGTCGCAAGGTCTCAAGGCAGCCTATAACAATCAATTTCTTACATATTGGCGGCATAGACGCATTTGGTTCTGTTATAGATGGTTTTAGAGATGCTTCCTGTTAAGCATTTTTTCATCATCATCATCAAAATCAATCAGCCTCACTATTGGTTTCGGCCATAATCATTATGAAAGAACGAAACGCGGAAATAGTCCGCGAAGACCAAACGCTAGGTGGGAGACATCACATACTTTTGATCTCACGACGTTTATCGTAATTTTAAATGAAAGATTATTTAGCGAAGCAGTGGGATGTAGACTCGGAACTGTACTACTGGTCTTCTCTAATTTTTGAAAGCGATTTGTGTCACATAATAACAGTGTCATCTCAAACACAAAATAATTAATTATTTGATTCTACTACCGTTTCGAAAAGGTGCTTTATATCGGAGTGAAATAAACTCAGATCATGACACATCTTTTAAATAAATAATTGAACGATTATATAATTATTTTTTAAATGTTACTTGAAGCAGAATCTGCTGTGTCGTCGTTTCCATACGACCTTCTCATGAATGTATTAATAATTAACCGTATACTAGATTTTCCTTGCTGTGATTTCACGTGTCGTTTATCATTTCTACAGGTCATGAAGACTCGCATGATAAGAACTCGACGAAAAATGTATATCGACAAGGTTACCACATAATACAAAGTAATGTTAATTATGCTTCTAAAAAATATAAAAAACGCTTCATCTCTAACGCTGCTCCCAGATCGCTTTTAGATATCTGGATCCGGGATCCAGGACTGTGTGACAGATGTCTTTCGGCAGTGCTAGTCACTTATCATCACTGGAGACCTGTCCAAATAGTTAGCGTGATGATGCCTAATTCACAAATCTCACGAAGTTCCGTCCCTATTCTGTTATATCTATAATGACACTCTCGCATGATGCAATTCTATTGTTATCTGCATATCATGTAGTTCACGCTGCTAGAAAGTAAGCTCCTCTTGAGGATTAATTGTTGTCTGGGTAATAATAGATATGTTGTGGAATACGTAATTATTTTAACATTATGTCTTTTATGACAATGCCTGCACAGTTAACATTCCGGACATTTTCGCACTCCACAAGTTAATCAAGAATTTCGTCCACGTAGATGCTAAGGGATGTTAGGGGCTAAGATTCTTGAGTGCTGCCGAGGTCCTGTAAGGTAAAGCAATCGGTTTTGGTTCTTATTGTTAGTAAGCAGTCGCTAGGCAACATCGAAAGCTTTCTAGTGGCATAAAACACGACACGGTTGGACTATTAAGCTCCCCAAAAATACGCACAGAAAAAGTATGACGAAGTACGCTCCCGACAACCTCAGGTGCGAGCGGGTCCCAGTCACAGCCGTAACTCGTGACCATTGACAACTAATATCGAGGACCAGTTTAAAGAAAAATTACGAAGACAGAAAAAAATAAACGCCTCGACGAAACCGAATATCCGTAACTCTGCACAATCCGTCCGCGCCGCAGACCGCAAAAGTGTCAACCGGTACCATTATTGGTACCTATAACATCCAGTGTACTACTGTAGGTACTGTGTGTGGTCTCATTTATCAGCAATAAATAAATTGTTATATTTTTATTACACACTATATTTTTCAGTATTGTATCGCACGAAACGAACGAATCCCCAACTACAACGTGTCGTAAAGAATCACTGATCAAGATTCGCAACGGCGATGCACGAAAGTGGACCTTTGAAACCAGATAACAAGCATTTTTTTCCAAAATGGAAATTTAAAATTACTTACGACACGCGTTTACAATTAAAAGGATTGCTTTTGCAATTTTCAAACTTAAAATAAAATAAAAAGTGATTACTGTTGCGTTTGTTCATCAGGTCATGAATTCACGGTTAGCTAGATGAGTTTTCGTAAACGATTGCCATTAACTGTGTCGTGATGGTGCTAGTAGACTAATTGTTCCCGTGAACAGAACCATGAAGCGTCACATGGAACTACAATGGTACACCGTACAATGGAACACCGAGGAGAATAGAAAGTGAAATTGTCAAGTGACAATTTAAGTACATTTACTTATTGTCACGCGAAGTGTCGGTGGGCGAAACTAAGCAATGTATTATTAAACAATACAGGCGAAACTAATATCCCTAGTGAAATCCTGTTCACTATTTAGAACCGGCGATTTACGACGTACGTTGGAGTGTAAAACAAATTTTGGCTGGTTAAAAATACAGTACTTACTATTTGCTCGATTGACTCGTTTTTTACGATTCATACCTGAAACAAACAACCAATTAAAATTAATAACGTAATGACTTCATCAATATAATTGTACTGTTACATAATTATGAGCGGTACACATCACTACATATATATCAATGATAGCAGCAGCAGAGTTACGTAATAACAACGGTCATGTTCGACCGACCTGTCTCATTTTACAGCTGTTAACATCAAAAATCGAAGTTAGAAGCAAACATGGCTCTTACCGTACTTACCGGCGACGAAAACCAGTACGAAAACATTGCACCGCCGGCCAATAAGCGGCAATGCGTAATGTCCAAAAAGCTTAACGACCGCCCTAAATGGACACTAGAACAAACAAAGTCATTAAATCGCGCCGGCGCCGCCTCTTCACGGTATACACGTACCGTCGCACCGAAATAACAAATGTCTTCCAACTGTTAGCGGCCCACTGCTAAACTTCAAGCGCTGTCCACTGTTCTGAGTTCTAGCTGCAATCAATGCCAATGCAGGGCTAGTGACCACGGAGGGCTGAAAGTTCCAAAGTTGTCCACCCGGACTAACAACTGCTTCCTAAGATAACAACGGACAATTAAACGTGCGACCCAAAGCACACAATCTCCTTATACTTTAAAAACGGTGACTGTACGACTTCCAAACGGGTCTAAAGTTGCGTTACTCACTCGGTCACTATAGACTGATACGAACAATACTATTAAGGTTTAATAATAACAATGATGAATGATGGAAGATTTTAATCAATGAATACAGTTTTTTTTTATCAACGGGTACTTTTAAAGAAATATATGTAAATAGCCGACAAAGGAGCAGACGAGCCATCTGATGGTTAGTGGTCACCGTCGTCCTTGAACATTAGTATCAAAGGCGTCTCTGATTCGTTTTCGGCCAAAAAATAAGAAGAAAGAAAAACAGAAAGCACTGGCTCTCAAGGCCCCAGCCGGAACACGATGAGTCGTTTGGCGGCTGACTCGAGCAGGAGGGTGGTAGCTAGCCAATCAGACTTCACGGAAGGATAATAAAAGTAATAATAATAATGACTTAATATTAATGTTTATAATATACTTCCATATTCGAAGTCTCTCACCATACACTTATACGGTAGATCTTGGTTTTTCTCTCACGATGTCTCGTTTTAAGTATGGTCTGCAATAATTTCGATAACACCGCAACATTCATCATAATTTGTTTCGAGGTCCGTTTGTCGCACGATGTTACCTCCTACCTAACCAGTATGAAGGCAGAGATACAAAAAAAATTCGTTCACAGGCACAAGCAAAACAACCTGGTCTAGGTATTATTTTATTATATCAACTGTTAAACAGAACCACGTCAGCGCAATAAGAAAGAAAGTAATAAAAAAAGAAAGAAGAAAAATATTGTAATAAATACTTACAGACTTTTATATAAACTTAAATGTTAATATTATAAATATAACACAAAGAACAAAGTAAAATTATTACAGTGATCATTAAGGAATCGCACCGAGCAGTTATCGCGGAGGCAGAACCACAGGACTGATGCGTGTACGAACCTTTTTGTCACGGAGTTTGACCTACCTACGACATGCTGTTACTAAAGAACTTAATACAAAACGGATTCAACGATAAACTGAGAAAGAAAATAAAATACTAAAAGAATGTACGAGCGAGATTATAGTGTACATTAGCAAGCTGCCCCACGCTTCGCTTCTGGAAAACTACCTTACGATTACAAGAAGCACCTGCATTGTTTTGGTACCGGGTCATTGTCGTTCTGTGAATTGGAAATACATGTTTTGATATGATAACTACTTTATTAACGGACGGATTTAAATGAAAAGAACTTCAAATATTAAGTGACGCTGACCGCAATACATTAATGTAATTAAACCGCATCGAAATTGGATAAGCCGTTTCTGAGATAAGCGCGCACAAACTCACAGACAAAGTTTTTCTCATGTATTCTTAATGTAACGAATAGTAGATATCAATACACATGTTAAGGCACCCTTTCGAAACATCGGTAGTAAAAGCAAAAAATGACGTGCGCGATATTAGGTATATATTAGACCTGTTCCCAAAAGGCTCTCAAGTCAATATACAGTCGAGGCTGGGTGTTCGTTCTTCGTTGAACAGTAACAAAGTTGCACTAGCAATACAATGCAGTTCCGACTTTAAAATGAGTTTGTAACTGAAACCGCCACAGGATCGATTCGACACAACTTCTTATATTATATAACACACGTATCCACTCGATGAAAAGGTGTCAAGGCAACGTGATTATCTAGTCCATTAAAAATGGATTGGCTACGATCGTAAAAGGATCGTATTTAGAAAATGTGTTCAACATGTTTGTGAGACGTTCATTTGCGATGGCTGCTTAACTTCGTAAACAAATCTTGAACATAACGACCGACCCCGTCTACCCCGTAGCCCGGTTGGTGGTGAATCTATCTGCCGAGTGAGTGGGCCCGGGTTAGGATCCCGACCGGGACAGACGGTCCTGTGATGAATTCACGTATGTTCCCGGATCAATAGTGTATGTGTTATCATATTTATGTACATCCACCACCCGCAACACGAAGAATCCTTTGCGAGGGTGTGAGTGTTTCAACGTTTTTAAATACCATCGCAGATACAGACACGTGCGTAGATAAACAAACACACATAAAACACTGCCGATAGTTCTACACCACTTGCCAATCAACATGAAATGGGCCTTCGTCATATATATATAAAACCTACACGTCTCACCACTCACCATCGACCGGTTGGCTAATTGAGAAAAGGTCGTTCAAACGAGCCTATTATTGTCGACGGTAAATACGATAGACGTCGAAAGCTCACAGGAGTCGCCTCGATCTCACTAGCACGCAAAACCAACTGTTGTGTGGTTACATACTATACAATAGAGATGTTAGGGATGTAAATATCGGATCTGGATACGGATATAGGACTAATACTTTACCGGTTTCGATTACGGTTACGAATATGAAATTATTTCGGATTATCCGATTATTTCGGTGGCAGATATGAGATGATAAAAAATATATAATGTATTTACAGGGTAACGCTGACTTTATTTCTTAGAAAATACTTAGTTTTGGGTAACTGGTTTTACAATTATAGACAAGACAAATAGCCTTAAAAATATTAGATTAAAGACTGTCCAAAAATGAGAGCGACGCGGCTGGTATATCGAATCGGCCGGTGAAAACCTGTCATAAGGTCCCTGGCATGTCATTTCAGCACCTATCAGAAATTAAAAGAAACATTAATCACCGGATTCGGTTACGGTTTCGGATATCCGATAGGTTTGAATTAAATTACGAAGCATACTATACATACACTAATTACTCTAATATATAGATTGAATTCCCGTATTCATCGTTTAATAATCTCAAATGATACAAAATGTACAACTACATTATGTGACACACAATGAATTTCAAAGAATCTTTTACATTATACGTACATGCAGGTGAAAGTTATATAAAGTTCGTGGCTTGTCATCCTGACATTGACCCATTTTGTACACCAATTGCTGCATTTCGCAGCAAAATATTGAATAAGTAAATAAAAATAAAATGACTAACGTTAATAAAGGAGCGGTCAGGTGTATTTATATTAGAATCAAGTCTCCTAAGGTCTATCTTACAAAATACAAGCATACTGTTACGTGTCAGGAAGCAGGTTCAAGAAATGCTACTGTAGGCCTCCCTTTTCGACCAACCCCCGATCCCCCGAGAACCTTCGTAACAATATCATAGCCATTAAGTTTATCTGTTTCACGACAAGAAGTCAGTGCATTCACAATTAACCATCACAAAAATAAAGACACAATAAGAACTGTCTGTACATATTTATCGGTTAGAATATATTTAACTGAAACTAAATCGATAATTTTAATTAAATAATGTTTAAAGTACACGTTGAAAACGTGCCGAATAACGCAAGAAACAAGTAGTTTACAAACCTCGTGATCAGCAAACTTAAATTTGAATGATATTTCATAAGACTGCTTGGTTACGCCAATATTACATGAAGTTGTGGACATATACTCCAGAACGGTCGATAGTTTCAGATTTTACTGCGATCGTTATGATTATATCTTTGATATTTTAAACTCAGAACAAATTAAATAAATTAAATGTGTTTTTTTAAATTACACTTATTAAAAAAAATGACAAATTTATATACTTTTGAAACTGGACATATACTTAAAAACGGTAAATATACTCTTAAAAAATATTATGTTAAGAGACGTAAAGTTAATAAACTAGACTATTATAAAAAAAGAACATACGTTTAGAATAACATTATAGTATGTTAAACTAAAATTAATATTTCGTTGAATGGCAGCGACTCGTTGGCTACACCGGCGGGGCATGGATTCTATTAGTTTCAGACACTTTTCTATAGAAATGGAATACCATTCCTGTACAAATGCATAATATAAAGTTTTCAAATTGTCAAATTGTCGTCTTGAAACTTGTTTATTTTTACTTCACACCCAAGATTTTCGATCGGATTAAGATCAGGACTGTTGGCTGGCCAGTTTAAGACAGACACGGATTGAGCCTGGAGAAAGTCTCTTACTGAACTTGCTGTATGTTTGGGGTCATTATCATGCTGGAATGTCCAAAAAACTGGAAGGTCTCCTTCAGCATATGGTAATATGGTGTGTTCCAAAATGTTTTTATACTGAAATTGATCCATATTCCCTTATCGGCCCGACTCCACGTCTAGAAAAACTCACCCAAATTTTAATGTTTCTTCCGTCATATTTTTTTAAGTTCACTATACAAAATAGTGAACCTGTCATCAAACGCTTTTTTTGGGGTGCGTCTTACAAACCGTCTTCCATCCGAGCCGACCCCGTTTATTTTGGTTTAGTCCAAAAAAAGTATATTTTTCCACTGCGCCACTGTCCAACTCTAATACTGCCTTGCAAATGCAATTCGAGCCGCTCTATGACGTTGCGTCAACATTGGTACTTTCCTCGCAGCTCTGCCGGGTAAGTTTTTATCAACTAAACGTCGTCAAATAGTTTTGGCTGAGACTGCGGATGAGTTATTTTCACCAAAATATTCATTTCTTATGGTGCTAGATGACTTGAAGAGATCTTATACCGCTAACCGCACTATATGCCTTTCGTCTCGAGGAGATGTTTTTCGCGTTTTAGGCTGCCGTGGAAAATTCCAGATTGTTTGATAGGCTTCAAAATGCATTGCTACATTGAAAACCATTGTTTTAGAGCAATTAAGGTGATCAGCAATCTTTTTGTATGACTAATTTTTCGCTTTTAGTTTAATTATTACTTGCCTCATGGTTTGATCAAGTTTTACTTTTAGACATTGTTTTTAATTAAATGCAACACTGTTTTAAGGTTTTGGAGCGGTAATGGCGCTCAAATGGTAAAATAACGGGATAGTCACAGCGCGTTCCATTTTTACATTTGAATAAAAGAACAATACTAGAGACAGTTGTTAAGTCTAGTTGGAGCATTTTTCCCTAGTTCATAACCAAATAAAATTATTTTTATAAATGAATACATAAATAATTTGAAAACATTTTACACCAAAACAGAAACTGGAAAGTAATGCTTACAATAAGTTAAAAAGTTTGTGTTAAAAATCTTTTATTGTTATCTAGGCGCTCTTAAGTATATGTCCATAGCTGTATATCAATTATTAAATTATGTTGTGGTACGATTGTTATCCTAATTCCCTACCATAAACATGCAAGCATGAACCCAAAGCGGGGCGCGACGCACATGCCATCTATTAAACTTTAGTTGTAAAATTGTGCTCGGCGAGCTACGAGAACCGTTTCGCAAAGGAACCACCCCGTGGTTCTTTTCTACCTTATTTAATAAGTTTCCGCTGTGGGAATTACACCCTATTGTTTTCGCCATACCCTGAATGATCGCGCCTCCGCGCATCACTTCGACTGCACGTGCCGCCGTCGAGCCTGTTGGGACCCCGAAGTCGAGAGTGCTCCTAGCTGCGGTCTGACGAGGTATGTGCTGCATGTCTTTTGACTCCTCGTTTTCTAGAAAGATTTTTTGTGCGTACCACGATACAGTCCACTTTTAATATCACAGAATAAGTCTTAACATAGTGGCGCGACCACTGCTAGAACATAGCGAGTAGTTGTCGAATTCAAAAACTTACAGAACGATACAGAGGCAAAATGCGGCATTTATAAACACGATACCGTATACAATGAAGAGTTATAACATCTGCATTTTCAAACACGACTAATATAGTTCTTAGACGTTTCCCCACGAACAGGCAGAAACGCTAGTCACAAACTAGTACGCTCAACTCAGTTCGGACAAACAACTTGGTGAACTGGATAGATAATGGATTTAAGTGAATTGGCTGAGAGCAATAGCGATCGATTGTGAACGGGTAAAATTTAAACAAAAAAATTACTGACAGATTCTCGTTTTGACATCTGCTCGATTGGAATGATCAAACGAAATAATAATAACCGTTTAAGAATGCAGGTCTACTATCATGCTTTAACAAACAGCGAAAAGGTCATCCCCCAAATAAATGAGCTGATGATGTTAACAAGATAGCAGGGATAAAGAAGGCTTAGACCTAGTCAGAGTGCCTGATTGGAGAGTGGAGGATTTGCAGCAGTAGACTTCCATAATGTTGGATGGATGAAATCATTAAATGTACAATTACCATATATTTAAATCTTGCTCATTCAAGCAAACCGAGCAATACCTTATGCACCGGATGTAGATATAGCCGATAACACACCGGTAAGTGCTAGTTCATACACAATTACGAGCAACACAGTTGATAAACTAGAAGCAGTCAACATTAATTCACAACTACGCCGGCACTCGTAACTGCCATAACTTGATTGAGGGTATCACAAGTGGCGCGATAGCGGAGAACACAGGGTGGAGGTACAATTATAAAATACGATGATACTAATGAATGGCGATTGTTTACATTGTTTAAAACAGGTAAGTATAAAGTAAATCTTCGTCTAGAAATACGTAGTAGTCGAATATCTTTTAGGAAACAAGTATTGTATTATCTGGTTTTAAAAGGTCCTAATATTTTTGAACAAGTTCATTAAAGTGTAGTTATCTTGTGAAAACTACAGGGCATACCACTTGACACCTTGTTAAGAGCGTTAAAAGTTCGCTGCACCAATGTATCGATACAATTCTAACACCGCAATATACCTTTACTTTACTTGTCAGCTAAGACAATTACATAAGCTTATAACGCCAACCGTCCGGCACCGGCAAGGTGGGTCAGGCGTCACTTGGCCTATTTACAGTTAAGCCGTACCGGCATCATTGTCACAGCTACAGGCTAGGCTCAACCGTTAAATATAAAGTACGAACTTATAAGCAAGTCCACTTTCTATGTGTCGAATGCATGCATGCAAAATGAATGCATTTCTTGAAACAAATTTTCTGTATATTTCGTTGAATATTTACAGAAGGCAAAGTCATTGCACGTGCCACTAGCGATGCTAGAATTGATTCTGGCACGAAACATTGGGTAGACATTCCAGTAGGATGAGTTGACTCCAGATTCACTAGGACAGGATTGTTTGTGTGAATGTATCGTTAACTTTATAAGCAAATTAAAAATAAAATCAAAATGAATATAGTAATGTAGTATATCTGTCTGAGGAAGACGTAAGATTATGCACTTGACCGATAACAATTAAGGTTAAAACAATTCAAAAGTCCCCAATTAGACAGCGGGAATTGAACTAGAGCAAAACTCACAACATCGTATACTCTACCTCAGCCAAATATAGGTCACAAACACGTAACATCATTAAAAGATACGGAGCGATTCGCCACTAGATAGCCCTCGATATAATCGCAATACCAAGACCACTTTACATGATTATCCGGAGCATGAATTTTAGCGAATAACAATAGAATATCAGAAAAGATTTTCTAATCGTCGGTTGATTGCGAACAGTTAGTGTTCTGAAAGAAATTAGATCGAAACAGCTACTGATATATTATATACTTATTGTTACAAAAACTAACCGCTGTCACATAACAAAATAATAGTAAAGGCCATCACAAAAACAACTATTTTCCAATAGTTACCTACTAGATGGCAGACATATTACATTGTTAGGTAGTGGTTCATTCTTTAATTTAAAGAGCATCACTATTAAATTAATATCTAATGTTAATCCAAAAGTTTCGGTTAATAATTCAATAAACCAAATTTGTTGTTTTATATAGATACTGGTCATGACGAGTAAATACCAACATCAATGCTGCCATTGTTTATACTTAAAAATTCCACATACACGAGATCGTACGATCCACAAAACATCCCTAATCTCGACTACTACGGGCGCAATATCTCGTCACTGATGACGTGAGCGCGCACAATAAGGTGCGGGTCGGTGCACGGCAAATGGGTCGAGCGGGGTTGGGTACTGCGGGGTTGGAACACTAGCCGCGGGGTAGCTCGGCTCATCGCGGGGTCAACGGCCCGATGACTGTGTGCACGACGCCCGAATGAGACCCGAAAATTACCCTGTCACCACTATAAATCAAAATAGCTTACCGTGTCAGGTAATGACGTTCCCTAACAATTCAACCTACTCGTTTGTTTTGAAGATTACCGTTGATCGCATCGAAAAGTCCAACAGAAACGATAGTGAAAAAGCCGCCTCCTCGAATTACCATTGTATGAAATACTTCATATAAATATGAATATACAACATAATCTTAGACATTTCTATAAACATCCTTAAAGGATGGAGCGTACATCCATTACTACGATTCGCTACGGAGGAAATTGCCCGGTGAATACGTGTTCCGAGGAAACAGGTTCGTTCCGCGTTTAGGTAAACTCTATTTGCAGAAATAGGCCTGGTTGGTCGGTGATTGTTGGTGTGTTTTGTTGTTTAGATGTTGATCATCATTCTGAGGTATAATTTGTTATGTTGTATATATAATGTGTTTTATACATTGTGTCCATTGTCCTACACTTTTTATCAATGTTAGGTTACGGCACATCAATTTCATTACATTTGAACAGTTTCCTGTCAGTGACCCCCTTCTTGTCACCTGTTGTGCCATTCGATTTAAACATTATTTAATTAAAATAATACTTCCAAAAATAATGTTTCAATTAAAAAATAAAACACAACAACAATACACATACAACTATTGTTGGACGATACAAAATATTGTGGCCAATGACTTATGTCACACTTTAAAAACACTCTTCCGCCCTAACATCTGATTTAATTTATAGATGGTGACAAATTGGTAACAAACTTCTGTATTGTAAGAGATCATCGTTCACTTTATTTAACAGACGAGCCACCACCAGCCAGCACCAGAGGCCACTATTCGCAGGTCTCTGGGATTTATTCCAGTTTAATGCCAACTATGTTCGTGATTGATTCGCCAATCTAGCTACCACCTTTCTTCTAAAATCAACATTTTAATAATATTATACCACTCAACATGTGTTTCGGTCCATAAACTCTTTTGGCACAGGTATGCGCAAAAAAAATCTCTAACAAATATTATATTTTCGCAACGCGTCATATCATTAACTAAACATAATGCGACCAACGTTTAGGACAAATATTGTTATATGTAAACCAAAGTTTAAGGTTAAATCGATATTAATATGCAAGAAACTATAGAACAAGCGTAGAATTTACCAGATGTTAATTAATTCCCCAACCTGCGGACATTATTTTTATTTTAACAGGCATACCTGACGGTTCTTGGTCACTGGCCATGCATATCTTGTGCCAGGACGTCATCAGCCAGCCACAATGAAAGAGGTGAGTTTGTTAATTGAATTTTTAAGTAGATGGATTTTAATCGAACTGTGCTAGTTTGCCACTTTGAGAGGAATACTTCACTGTTGATTCTAAAAGGAACGTACGTGGTGGCTAGCCAAGCGGGTAACGAACCCTATTACCATGCACCGTCATAAATGAAGAGGGTGGGACAATTGGATTCACGCAGTATTCCCTCGTACGTTGTCCAACATGGTGCATGAGCATGTAATTGGCTTCAATTCACGGGTGTCCGGAATCTGTTACATCACAATTCTCATCATCGTCCACCCGGTAGCAACCGTCCATCTTGTTCCTTTCACAGTGCAGGATCTCGTACGAATCGCTGGGTGTTCAGTAGCTGTCACGCCACAAGTCGTGTGGGGTCACGGAACCGTGGATAATTACCGCTACGCAACCAAGTAACGGATACGTCTCGTACACGGCAACCGATCTGCGCCATATTGAGAAACTGGCTATGCCGTCTTGACCACATGTTTTATGTGAAATTTCACGCCTCGCTTCCACCCTTCTTTATTTGCCAATTTGTAATTAAATTAAATATCAAGCGCGGAATTCGTGTGCTACGTCTTTTGCTGTTTTTAAATTTTCGTATTCCATGGGCGGCGGTGACTGCTTTCTATTAGGTGGCCGATAATTTCATAACTATTAGTAAAAAAATTGTATTTCAAGGCATTGTCAACGGAAAATGAGACGGGATTCACTGAAACAAAACCCTTTACACTAACTTTCCACCCGACTAATGTACACACAAAATATGAATATTAATGTAACAAGTGACTACCCTGCTAGCTTCTCGTTTTGCGAGAATTACTCAAAGGTTTAAGCAGCTTTAGTACACTCGCCTAATTAATGTTCGCCTTAATTTACTATAAGTAATCCCTGGTTTAATCATCGCTCAGCTTCTATTAAGGATACTACGAATATTCGGGCAATATACAGTCATTCAATTTGAAAGTCTATAGATAGATAGATATCCACTGCTGCAGATCGGCACCGCTTGATTTATACCAGTTCAACCGGTCCTGGACCCTTTGTCTCAAAGGGTATCCCACTTTTTTCTTTCACTTTCATATCAAATAATGAAATACCTAAAATCGCCTTCCGCATTCATAGTGCGATATACGATGGCAAGTTTTAAAAAATTCAGTTTTCAATCGACCTATATCTCCAAATTCAGGAAAAATTGCATAGATAACTAAATAAGATATATTTCTAAGGTCGTGTGTGTATACTTTATACAGTTTGGACGAACCGACAAGCTAAATGAACCATCAGAAAGTAAGTCGTGTGAAGAAAGAAGACGGACCATTACACCACCCATCTTTAAGGTTTAATAATGATTAAGAAAAAATTCTAACAGTTATAATAAGATAGTAATTATTTTTTATATTGGGTTTCATCTGCAGTCTTGGAGAAGCAGTTACCAACCGAATTGTCCGTTTTTTCATCACACGTGAATCATCTCGTTTGCCGGCTAATGACATTAAGAATGCACTTTCCATTATAGATTACATGTACTTTTAAAATGTCATAATATGCACGACTGACTCGATGAGATAAATCTTAGAGACATTAAACAGGATTTTATACCGTCTTGTGTTTACTGGGCACAAGTGCTACATGTCTCCTTTACTTACAGTAAAGAACGTGGCTTAATTTTCTATATTCGGTACTACTTCTTACATCTCCAGTTTCCTTCGCCACACATAACGGTTGGTTATCTACATTTGGTATCCGTTTCTCATTATGACGGCGGATGGCAGTAACCCCGTGGGAGCGAGCCGCTCCGTTACGCCGGGCACAATGAACACGAACACGTTCGTTTGTAAATCGTCGTGATTCCGAGACAATTTATGCCAGTTTCCCTCTATCCAGTCCACGAGCGGTATTGCGGAGCAATCGTGATACTTCAATATACATACATATTGAGAGGCACGCACGCATGCATCGCTCCGTACTTCACGTTTAATTACTCGATGACAGGGGTATAAGTAACAGGTACTCTCGAAGACTTTAAATGGGATGCTTTATGAATTCAATTGAACTGGCCACACCATCGCCATTTAAACCGAACGTGAAGTTGGTGGTGATGCATTCCCAGCTGGAGCAGGTGAGTCGAGGGGAGTTTCAGCACCGGCTAATTGCGTAAATATTTATTTGTTAGCTGTCGAATGGGGTTATTAAAAACGATATACTGTCCTTAAATAAATTAATTTCTAAAATTAGAAATATAAAATAAAACTTTAATCCTAACTTAACTAATCGTAACCGACTGGTCTCAATCACTCCACGGTCTACTAACAACACCAGCAGCGGAGGCGACTGCTTGCTTCGGCGATTCGGACAAGAGCGTCGTGTGGTGGCCGGTGTCTTCTAAGAAGAAGCTGATGTTGCGCAAGCCTCCACAAGCGTGTGAATGTTACACTGTGACGTGGGGTGTAAGGGCCGTGTGACACAAGATAGACGAGCGAACGTGCAATCTAACTGGTATTAACACTGCCTGGCAATCAAAGGGTTCCAAGTTCTATGCCTGGCCGAGATGGACGGTGGCATGAAAAACGAATGTTTGTTTTGCAATCTTAGTTTGATTACGTGTTTTCATACCACCTATAGAACAAGGAGTATTTCCTATGGGCATGAAATACCCACCTACTGGGAGAGCGTGAACTGAGCTTTCACTGGTTTATAATAACATTAAAATGCCATCATCAAGAGAACGCTAATATCAGTGATATTTACCGTAGACAAGAGGGGGTGGCATCGATGCGAAACAACAGGTGGTGTAATTATAGACTGTGATCCGACGCGGTACTTGAATTGCGTCGCCTGCAACGCCTGAACGACATCGATGAATACCAAATAACAGATAATTAACAATTTTATATGTGTGGATGATGCAGTTCATACGAGCAGTACATACATGCCACGATAGATAAACTTAATGGTTTACAAGAACTAAACATGTTTAATAAAGATGTTAAGTACAGTCGTGAACTCATGGTTTATTACTTATTTTAAAGTTAAATGTCATACAACAAACGCATATGTTAAAGACTACAATAGGTGTTGGCGATATGGCAACATTATTGTAGGTATTGAATCTATATTGTAAACTGCTCTGTGATCTCTCTCTCCACTTCC